>OZ035862.1:1073007-1172808 GCA_964034905.1 Itoplectis maculator
GAAGGTCAATCTTGAGTTCAAATTTCGATCTCGAGCAACGAAATATTCTGGTAGGATAATAACAATAATATAGTATTTTTCATTAAAAAAAAAACTAAAAAAATGAAATAAAATAGTAGTAGTAAACGAATTTTATTGACAATAAATTGTTATTTTTTGCGGTACATGATTCACACTATAATATTTTCTACAAAATTCATATTGCCAATAATCCATCGACCGGAGTCGTTCAGCCTTGAAATATATTATTAATAAATAATAATATAAAATATAATAATAATAACAGTGCACCGAAAAGTTAAAAAATCCAAATGAGACTCGTAACCGACTCGAAAAAATTAGAAGTAATTCGCGGACACGTGAGAAAAAAAATGGTGGAATAAAAAAATATATAAGCGGGAGCATTTTCGTAAAATGTCGGAGATGAGAGGTGGTCCCGCGGGAAGCGGGAGCACCTGCGGCCGTCCGGGGACTCCTCTGGCCGCTCGCTCGCTCGCGTCGTCGTCTCGCGATTATTATTAACGGCTCGAGGACGGCTGTGTAAAATGCCTTAATCCCGTATAATCCTATCGCGCCGGTCCAGATGGCTGCGCTAAACTCGACGACCAGTCTCCTCCGCCGCTTCTCCGTCTCCTTCTCCTCCTTCTTCGCCCGCAGCGGCGAAAATCCTCGGCTACGTAGCTACGGCTCGCCGCTTCGCTCTCGGCTCGAATTCTCCACGCGCATTGTCGCCACTTGTGCGCGATTCCTTCGCTCCCTCCCTCCCCCCTCCCCCCTCGGCCCGCTCAGGGATTTCTCGCGACTGCCGCGCGTAAAACTCGTCCACCGGCCGAGTTTTTTTTGCTAAAGGGGAGGAAGCCTTCCCCCCTCCCCCCCAGAATTGTCGCTCAGTCGTCTCTCATTTTTCTTTCGCGTGAAAAAAAATTAATTCTCGAGTCCCGACTTTTGTCTTTTTTCTACTGAATTTTTTAGTTCCAAGAAAATTTGATTTTTTTTTAAATGAAAAAATGTAAATGGTACTCACATTAAGATTTCAATTTCTAAGAAAAATTCTAGGAGAAATTGTATAAAAATTGTGGATTCTGTATATATTTTTTGAAAAATATTCGTAAATCACCAAGAAAAATTAACCTAATTTTTCCGAATTTTTTTAGGAAAATTTTAGTAACTAAGGAAAATTCTACTAAAAATCGTAATAATATTATGAAGTATGTATATAACAAAAAAATTCTTCGTAAATCAGGGAAAGAAATTAAGTCAATTTTCCAAACATTTTTTTGGAACGAACTGTCGTTTGTGTGTCGACACGTTTAGGGGGAAAAAATAGACAAGATAAAAAATATAAGCCGCGACGGCGAATGTGTGTCTCGGGCTTATTGGCATCCTACGCAGGACGCCCTCGTATTTTTATATTTATGTATACAGCGGATACGGTCGCCCGGGCGACTCGAGGGATGAGCGACGCGACTCTAGGCCGAAGGGTCCTCGTCATCTCGGCCGTCCTATACATTTTCAAAGGTCTCTACGCGATGACGTGGCGTACGTACGTAGTACGTAATATCACCGAGGTCTTCCCTTCTTTTCCCTCATTTTTCTCGGTGTCCCCGAAACCGTCGCTGGACCACTTTCGTTGCCGTCGCCTCGGACCCTCATGTCTACGAATTGCTCGTCACAATTTCGACAAAGCCGAACGATTTAAGACGAACCCCTCGACTCGCTCCTCAGCATCTCCTCCGCGGCGACTCTGTCGTCTCTTCGCCGCTCGGAAATTTCTCCTTCGAGTACTTACACCCTCGTCTACAGGGAATTCCATGTCAAGTAGAATTCACTTCGTCTTGGACGTAAAAAACGTCATAAAAAATGCCTTCCTCAAAAATTCATTGAAAATAATTGAAAAAAAATTCTTCAAATTTCGGTTTGTTAAAACGTTTAATTATTATTATTATCATCAATCTTAACAAGATACTGAAGGTTGATTCAAATGCGAGGCACGATCGAACGCTCGTGGCTTATTTTCTGCCAGCGATCAAAAGTTGCGCATCGATTCAACTCGGACAAAGCTTAATCGATTCTGCACAAGATTTTTTTCATGATTTTGTATGAAAAACATGTTTATCGACAGTAAAGAGAAAATCAAAATCCCAAGGGCCTCGGTTTGCAGCAGCCACTCAGATCGGTCGCCCCGCATATGCGTATAAATTCAATGGCGCTCTTTTCCCCGTTTCCGGTTCGTCGAGCAGTTGGGCAATCGCTCTGAAGTATCATTCATTAGGTGCTTCGATCTCGAGTCGGAGAATTTTAGACGTCACTAAATCGATCGCCGTTCGTCGACGTAGTGCGGTAGTCTTGTCCAGAAGGGAGGGGGGGGGGGGGGGGGGGGAGGACGAGAGATACACAGAGCGCCCGTATCTTCGCGCTCGCGCCGCGAAACAACGAAACGGTCCAGGTCGTTCGTTTTACGACGCCCTACGCCCCGACATCGTGGGAATATTCATCCGCGGGTCGCACACGATCGGCAGTCACTTTTTTTTTCCGTCGGCCCGCGCGACCCTTCGGGTCGGAGTGCGTCGTACGTGCGTATACAGGACGTTTCACGTGAGATTGATCATTTTCTTTCCATTCAACATTTTTCCTTCAATTTAATTTTTTTTTTTGCATTTATATTTCAAATAGGCTAATCACACGCGCGCCAACGCGTGTGATTAGCCTAGTAATAATAATAATAATAATAATTGTAAAAATACTAAAAAATATACATTTTACAAAATTATAAAAGGATGATTTTTTTTTTGCATTTATATTTCAAATGGGCTAATCACACGCGCGCCAACGCGTGTGATTAGCCTAGTAATAATAATAATAATAATAATAATTGTAAAAATACTAAAAAATATACATTTTACAAAATTATAAAATGATGATTTTTTTTTTAACCTGCGAGCCACCTGAGTCCCTTCAGCCCAGCAGCTCCGGACTGCGCCCCCCTGCGGCTTCCCCCCCCCCTGCGGCTCGTCGACCTGCATTTACCTTTTATATTCTTCACAGTCTTCTACTCGCTGCTTCTTTATTTCTCTCCCTTTCTCCCTCTCGCTGCGCCTGGCGACCTATATACACTTGAAAAGAAGGGGACTCCACAGGCTTTTCCTTTTTCTCCCCCGCCCTCTCACCCTTCCCCTCCCCGCTCCCCCTACGTCGCGTAATGTGCACTGTGCAGCCTGTTTACACCCTTAAAAAGTGAGCTCCCTTGTGTCGAGATGAACCTCGCGCAACGTGCGACCTGTCGGTTGCCTCAGGGGTGGAAAGAGGGGAGGGAGTTGCACGTAGCTTGCACCCCCCGAGGCAACTGGTACAGGTAGCCCCCCTCCCCCTGAATGGCACACGCCGCACCGACGACCCCGACGACCCCAACGATCAGGGTGCACGTCATTCGCGTAATCCGCTCCGATCACCTCAACGACTTTCTCGATAAGCTCATCGATCACGGTCGTTGACCCCGCGACGCAACCGTACGGAACGACGATAACAATAATAACGCGCTGAAAGTGGGGCGGAAGGATTTGCCCCGTAAAAATAGTTTTTTTTTACATTTTTTTATTTTTATTAATTATTTTTTATTTTTATTATCAATTCATTATTGTTATTGAACACATGTTTTTTTTTTAATTGATTTAGGTGCATTAATCAACGAGCAAAGAAAAAAAGGCTTTCGCCTTTTTTTTGTTGTGTTCTTTCGTCCGGAAGCAACGTTAAAAATTAATTTTTCAGAGAACCGAATTAAGAGGGTGGTTTAATATCTTCATTTAAACTATTTTTTATCTTTATTATCAATTCATTATTGTTATTGAACACATGTTTTTTTTAAATTGATTTAGGTGCATTAATCAACGAGCAAACAGCTTTCGCCCTTTTTTGGTTGCGTTCTTCCATCCGGAAGCAACGTTAAAAAATTAATTTTTCAGAGAACCGAATTAAGAGGGTGGTTTAATATCTTCATTTAATCCTCTTAGCCCGTGGCTTAAATCCTGCTCCTGATGCTTAATATTAATGACTCATTTTTCTTTCCGTTCTCGTGTGCGTTTTTTTTTCGCCTTTTTTTTCCTCACGGAGGTGTAGGTGTAGTACACGATAAGGAAAGCGAGTCGCGAATCCCGGGGGTGAGTTTATCCCCGTCATTCATTTCGTGGCACGCTGACGTTACCGAGTGGACTACGGAAAAGAAGTCTATGTAACGGGATGTATACATGTATATATAGCTACTCCACTATATAATATATATTAGGAGTAGCTGAGGCTCCTTTTACTTCTTATCCCCGCGTTTGCCGTTTTTTTTTTTCGCCTCGTCCTCTTCGTCCTTCCCTCTCCTTTTTCAGCTCCTCTTTCTCCCTCCCCTTCGTTCTAATCCAGTCTGGTTATCGAAATTGGCAGCGAAGCTTTTGGACTGGTCCGAGACGCGATTTTGCGTGTCCAGGCCGACGTTTTGACTGAGAGGTCGGTAAAGTAGGGCGCTTGCCGACCATCCGACACAACGCGCGTGCCGTTCCGGTTCTCGGTTGGCTGTTTGAGAGAGGACCGCGAGAGACACACTGATAACGCTGCTGATTGATGCGACGTGCTCTTATCCTCCTTATTTCTCATACTCGGCCTCGTCTCTCTTATTTTTCCGACCCTCGAGGCACACGTGGGGCGAGCATCCCCAACGGTCTTATTTGCTACGTCCACGTTGCTTACAGGGTGAACAAATAATTCCCCTGGAATCTGCCAAATTTCGGGATGATAATATTCCGAATGGCTTCATTTGCTTCGTTCATGTTTCTCGTAGGATAAAAAAATTATTCGGACGATATCTGCCTTTGCGTTTTTTGCGATTTTTTTTTTTGATTTCGCAATGTTTGAAAATAGTATCCGATGGCAAATTTTCCGCTGTATCGAAAATTCGAGGAGAAATAAATGATTTTTCACTTTTTTCGAATTTTTTCATTTCACTTAAGTCGATGTAATTTTTCTTTGAATCAATGGAATGTGAATTTTCTTTTTGCATTCAAAAGGAAAACATTTTTCGCAGAATTTTAGAGTTGATCCTCAAAAATCGCAAATTTTTAGAAGGGATTTTTTTTTAGGGCAGAAAAACGCCAATTTTCTTTTTTTCTAGTAAATGTCTCTACATTTTCATGTCACCAAAGAAAAAAAATGATCGCAGAATTTTAAAATTTATCCTCAAAAATCGCAAAAATTTCAAGGGATTTTTTTTACGGGGAGAAAAACACCTTTTTTCAGTAAATATCTCTGCATTTTTATTTGAGACAAGATTTTCGCGTTGCATTTTCGTTTAAAAGGTTTAAAGGTTCGTGCATTAGTTATATGCGGATACGAGCGCGCAGAAGTAACTATAAAAAAGAATCCATGAAAATTCGCGTAATCCCCGCTTCACTCGTGAATTTTATCTCTTCATTTCCCGATCATCTTCGTTTCCGCGCCGAGGCGCCCGAGGTACGTTTCAATTTCGCGATGGGGCATAAAGCTGCGAAGGGAAATCGGCTCGAGGCGAAACGATCCTCGACTCGCTGCCGTCGCTGCTGCTACTGCTGCTGCTGCTGTTATACTGCCGCGCGATGTTTCATGGCCTCGCGCGCGACGTCAGTTTCGTCTCGGGAATTTATGCATAACGCTGCTGCACGAGCGTTCGGCCTCCCTCGTCGACCTTCCGACTGCGAGTTCTTCCCTTCGACTTCGCTGCACGCCAAATATATTTGGGCCGCGCGCACTTCCCGTTTATAAAAGACGAGCATTCGCCTTCCTCGGTTCGTTCGACCTCTTCTTGAATTCTCCAGATTCGTCATCGTTTTTTTCCTGGACTCTTTTTCCAAACATTTTTATTCAGTCACTTTTAGACAATTTTTAGAAAATGCTTTATTCCTCAGTTTCTGAATTTTTATTCCTCAGTTTCAGGTTCATCTTTTTCGTCTTGAACTTTTTTGACGGACATTTTTATACAGTCACTTTTAGATAATTTTCAGAAAATGTTTTTATTCTTCAGCTTCTGAATTTTTATTCCTCAGTTTCAGATTCGTCATTTTTTTCGTACTGAACTCTGTTTCCAAAAATTTTTATTCAGTGACTGTAAGACAATTTTTCGAAAATTCTATTTTTTATTCCTCACCTTCTGAATCATCAGGAAAAAAATCTGCACGTCCATTTTAATGTAAATTTTTTCTAGTCACTTTTTATTAAATGGCCCAATACTATTCATTAACTTTTCCCTAAACTCGTTTTGATTTATTAATTCTGTCCTTCCGAATTTTGATACTCCGATGATTTTTTTCTTCGCACTAATCTCAGCTCCATCCTTAACCTCCAAATTTCGTATCTCGCGAATACCAATTTTTTTTCCCTTCTGCTTACGTCGAATCGTAAATTCCGAAACCCTCGTTTTCCTTCCTCTCCGCTCGGTGTCCTCGTCTCGTCCGCCTCTTCCCTCGCGCCCTGGAAAAGAAGCGAAACGCAGCGAGCGAAACGACTCGGGCAGAGCGCGAGATGCGCGTGTATAAGAAAAATTCCCGGAGTACCGAGCGAGCGGGATAAGACGTTCCCGAGGGAGCGAAACGGGGGCTGACGGGGAAAGGACGTCCGAGGGGGGCAACCAGGGGGGAAGCTTCCTTTATCTCGACTCCTCTTGAAAAAAAAAATAAAAAATAAAAAAAGGAGAAAAACAAAACAGGAAAAATAGATAAAGAGCGGAGGATAGAGAGAAAGGAGGACGATAATGCGGACGAAAACTCGCGCGGAGAGCGGATGGTAAAGGGGTTTCCGAGACGCTTGGACGAGCGGAAGAGACAAAAAAGACTGGCAAATTCTCCGGAAAATTTCACTCAACCCCCCCGCGGGAAAAGGGGGGAGGGGGAGGGGGCGAAGACGACGAAAAACTGCGGCGAACGACGCGTGGTTAGTTTTTCCTTAAATTTTTTTTTTTCACCCAACGCGAAAATTTGGGTTGGTTGAAAAGAAAAATGTTTGAGTAACGCTGCGAATTTTGGTAATTTTTTTTTTAGTCCTACATAACGAAAGAAAAATGTCACAATTTTTATATTTTTTATATTTTATTTTAGGTACAAAAAAATTCGACTCATTATTAACAAAGAGTTTCGCTTGATAATTATTTTACCGGCGACTTTGTTCCACATTGAGTCGATTCTGCTGCGAATTTTGATAATTTTTTTTTAGTCCTACGTAACGAAAGAAAAATGTCACAATTTTTATATTTTTTATATTTTATTTTAGGTACAAAAAAATTCGACCCATTATTACCAAAGAGATTCGCTCGACAATTAATTCACCGGCGACTTTGTTCCACATTGAGTCGATTCTGTCGACCGAATCGCAGATTGCGGGTCTCAAAAAAGAAAAAAAAATCGTACGTGATCCGACCGCGGCCATTGAGCTCCACAACAGTCGAACAAGGATTTTTGCTTTAATGGATACAGCGAATTTCCGCCTCGGCGACGCAAAATAAATTGCCTTCTGCTTTTTCCTCTACATTAGCTCCGTCCCCCTCCCCTCCTTTGCCTCCTTAACGTCGCCCTTTCTCCGCAGCGCCGCGTTTTATTTATGTTTATCCGCGTCGTTATATCGTCCCCTCCCCTCCCCCTTTCCGGATTAGCCTCAAACCTCTATGTACAGCCTCGAAGCTCCGACGTAAAGCGAACGAATGTGCGCGAAAATCCAAAACTACAGCGCAAAACCGATACCCAGCGGCGAATTACGGCGATTTTTTTTCTCCCTCTCATCCCCTCCTTTCCTCCCCCACCTTTCCCCTCGTTGACCTCGCAATTTTCGCACCTACGCATATATATTCGCCCTCCGTCTGATTCACTTTCATTTACTTTAATTTCTTGCTCGCGCGTTCGCTACTTCAGCAAGGAAAGGGGGAGGAGAGGAGGGGGGAGGGGGAGGGGGAGGGGGAGGGGGAGGGATAAACGCGAACACGCTGCTCGCTTGCAGCGTCCGTCGAAGCGCGAAGCTCGCTGCGTGCGAGTTTGAAGCGGAAGTGAGAACGAGAGAAGAGAGAGAAAGAGAAAGAGATATCCAAAAGAGAGAGACGGAGAGAGAAAGAAAAATCCAAACGAAATAGAGAGAAAATCAGGAGAGAGAAAGAAAAACGCAAACGAAAGAGACGGAAAATGAGAAAGAAAATCCCAAACGAAAGAGACAAAAAATGAGAAAGAAAAACGCAAACGAAAGAGATGGAAAATGAAAAAGAAAAACCCAAACGAGAGACGGAAAAGGAAAAAAAAATTCCCAAAAGAGCGAGAAAGATAAAAAAAAAAAAAGCGAACCACCTGAGTGAAAGTATAAGCACATGAGAGCCGAACGAGCGAAGGCCGGATACTCTCTCGCGCTTTAATGGACAAAACGAATTTCCGCGCCTCGCGCTTTTCTCGCGCCACGCGCGCAATATCTCGTTTAAATGCTTTCCCCCCTCCCCCTCTACCTCCCCCTTCAGCAATCCCCTCTCCTCGCCTAACATTCCTCTACGATCTCCACTTTCTTTCCGCGATACACTGACTATACCTTTTTTTTTCTTCTTCTTCCCTCTCCACCTTTTTTCATCCCTTGTTTTCCACCCTCAGTCTCGCTCTCTGCATTTCTGTTCCGCAACTGCCGCTCACCTCTCTAATTCTCTTCCGTTTCTTGCGCCTCCGACGAATAGTCCGACGCTCGTCGAGCAGCGCTGGAATAACAACGTTCGTCCCTTCGGGGTTGGAGGGGGAGGGAAGGGAAGGGAGAAGGGGGTGGAAGGGGGAGGGGAGGGTTGGTGAGGAGGGAGGGGAGGGGGAGGGGAGGCGTGCCTTATCCCCGGATGATTATATTAACATTTGCCGGAGGCGAATTCGCCGCTGCTGTTGCTGTTCGCGTTTCCCTGACGAGTGCCGTATCAGGAAAACGTTCGCCTGTCTGACTCAGAGAGTCGACGCTCGGATATATTTCGAGGCACTGAGATAGCTAACCGCTGCCGCACGACGCACGAGTAAAACGGCGCTTCGAACGAGAGCGAACGAAGGCCGAAAAATATTTACCTCTGAGGCACGCAAGAGTCGAGCGATTGTGTCTCGTCGACGCGTTATGGTGAATGTTACGCAATTCGCCGCAGCTAAACAATGTTGATACTGAACGAACTTCCTTACCGACTGAGTGGAGTAGGATTGCGAATTTGGTGCAACGTAATATTTTTTATTGGGTTATTTTTAATGTCGTCGATGTCGAGCAAACTTTTTTACCGACTGAGTCGAGTAATTTTTACTCTCATTTTTTACTGTCGTTGACACCAAACAAACTTCCTTACCGACTGAGTCGACTCGGTTCGCGAATTAGGTGCAACGTAATATAAACCCGAGTCATTTTTCCCTGTTTCAAGAGCCAACCAATAGCAAGTTCGTGACGTGTCTCGACGCTTCGCACCCAAAGACGCGAATTCCTTCGTTCACCCCTTTCATTTTTTTTTTTCACCGCAATTGCGTCGCCGCATCGGTCTGAAGTTTCCCGAGACGCTTTTTCTGTGCCGGCTGTTTTCTTTGGACAAACTCGCGGGGGTGGTTATATTGCTTTGCACGGTCGACGTGTCGAGAAGCGAAAAAAAAAAAAAAAAAAAAAAAAAAAGTTGACTGTCGCGTTCTTCGTCTTCGTCTTCGAAATAAAAAAGGGACAAACCGCGTGAGCCACATCGGACGCTGTGAGGGTGGGTGGGGGAGGGGGAGAGGGAGGGGAAGTTGAGGGGGAGAGGAGGGAAAGAGGCAAAGAGAGGGGATGAGGGAGGGAGAGGAGGGAGGGAAAGCAAAGGGAGGGGGTTTTGCGACGCCAGAGCGAAGGGTAAAACGGGCGCAAACGTTGAGCCTGATGGATTGGCGATCGTTTGTCGTTCTTAACGCTCGGAGCCGAGCTCGACGGTTGCCGCTCTGCCGTTGGCGTTGATATTCACCGACTGATGCCGGAAAAATCGCCCGATTAGTCGCCTCTCGCTCCGACTCCTCTCGCGTAAAACTCGCGCAAACTCTGCTCCCCTCCCCTCCCCTCCCCCCTCCCCCCTCCCGGCCTCTCTACTTGCTCTGGAGCTGCTCTCCGATTCCCCTTCGATTCTTTTCGTCCCTCAACGCTGCCGAAACTGCGAACACAGGTTTTTGGATGAGAGACTGTTTTTGCGACCAAAAAAGTTACGCACAGTTTGTTTTGTTTGCTGTGAGAATTTTTATTGGCGGGAATTTTTATTCGACTGCTTTTGGGATTTTTAATTATTTTTTGGATAACTCAAAAATTAATTTTATTGGGAGAAATCCTGAAATCTTATTTTTATTTATCTCAGTTAAAAAAATTATTTGTAGTTTTTTTCAATTTTGTATTCATTTTTTTTTTCTTGGTTTATTTAAATTGTGAATAAAATAATAAAGCGGGATAAAAAATCTGGTATGTTTCGTTTTTGTGTTTGCAGTTGTGTATTTCTTCTGTGGACACGTGAAAAAAAAAAAAAAAAAAAAAAAAAACGTACGCGACGGAAAAAAAAATTATTTGTAGATTTTTTATTTTTTTATTTTTCTTGGTTTATGTAAATTGTGAATAAAATAATAAAGCGGGGTAAAAAATCTGGCATGTTTCGTTTTTGTGTTTGCAGTTGTGTATTTCTTCAGTGGACACGTGAAAAAAAAAAATACGTGCGCGACGTAAAAGCTCCGCAGCAGCTTTCGCGAGCGACGGAGGACGGAAAGCTCCGAGGGCGGAAGGAAGGAGGAAATAACACCGGCGCTTCGGGCTCGCCGCGCGCGTGCTTCGTTGTACTTTCCGCCCCGAATATAATTCGTTCTCATCAATTAGGATTTCGCGAAACTCGGTCGGCGCCGGTGGAGGCGGCGAAGAGAAATTAGCCGTAGCCCCGGGGGCATGGATCACGCGGGGGGGGGGGGGGGGGGGGGAGAGGGAAAAGCGAGGGTCCGGGAATCCTCGCCGCTCGGGCCTCTCTCCGTTGATGCCGACACAAAGCTTTGACTCTCCTTCAATTGCCTCTCTCGATCCGCGGGCGCTGTACATTTTTATCTGCCGATCCAATCATTATCGATCTTTTTTTTATTTTTATCTCTTTGCGTTTTCTTCGTTGCTTCGGTCTAAATTAAATTAAATAAAAAAGGAATCCTTTATTAGCAAATAAAATTGAGACATTCTTTTTATTAAAGTTTTTATCTGCCGATCCAATCATTATCGATCTTTTTTTTTTTATTTTCGTCTCTTTGCGTTTTCTTCGTTGTTTCGGTCTAAATTAAATTAAATAAAAAAAAAATGAATCCTTTATTAGCAAATAAAATTGAGACTTTTTTAATTGTCTTCAATTTTTTAATGTCAAGTAAGAAAAAAAATTGTGATGAGAATTAGGATTAATTATTTCACGAAAAAAAAATCCATTTCATTAGTTTTTTTTATGTCAACTAAGAAAAAAAAATTGTGATAAGAATCATTGTTAATTATTCCACCGAAAAAAAAATCGAAAAAATAATTCCCACGATTCCCGCCACGTAATTAAAATCAAAAAAAAAAAAAATAGGTGCTTGAGCGTAACGACCTACGATAAGCCGAGTGGCCATTGTCGCCGGATCGAGAGTGCTCGCAGCCTCTCGGGGCCGTCGCCCCGGGTGCATAATTCTCGCGTGTCAGTGGCTGCAGGTCTTTCGCGGACGAACCGAGTCGGCCTCCTCGCCTCTTCGGTTAAAAGCCAACACTTTCGAGTGTGTGGAAAGCATCCGCTTTGGATCTCAGCAGCATAAGTGATTTTTTTTCCCGAAGCTCCGAGGGCCTCGAGATTTTTTTTTTTATCCTCATCGAATTTTTAATCAATCCGAATTTTTAATCCTAGTGTGAAATGTGGAAGGCATTCGCTTTGAATCTGAGGAGCGGAAGTGATTTTTTTTCCCCCGAACCTCGAAGCTTTTTCTTCCCATCCTCACCGAATTTTTAATCAATGATTCCGGTTTACACAGCGACGACAAAATTAGCGCAATTTGCGTCGACTTCACATGTGTCTTGTGTCTTGCGCTTCTCAATGACGTTAACCACGTTCGTCGCGTCCTGTGGGTCACACGTTCAGCGCAGGCGTCAGTCGACTGTGTCGTCGTTCTGGCGGAAAAAACTGCGCACGTTTTCCAGGTATCGGCCGAGGCACCGATCGCGACGAACGACCGACGCAGTCGACGACGAGAAATCGTCGGCCTCGTCCCACAAATTCCCGCGAGCGGAGCTCAAGGATGATGAGCGCTGCAGTCGCGTCACTCATGGACTCTAAAATTTATTAACTTAAAGAATAAAGAATTTATTAACATAAAGAAAAAAAATGTGACAATTTTTTTTTAAATTCTCGAACAGGAACTCTTTTGCGATAATGAAGAAAGCATCTCCGTCTTATTCCGATACCGTAAATCGATGCGAAAATATCTTTCCCGGCACGCGTCGACCGTTCGGTATTTCCTATACGTTTCCCCGGGATCATCGAGGGAATCGAGAGTGAAATAAACGTCGATTCGATTCTATTTCCACGGCTGCCGGACGCCGCGCTGGTCAGCCAGAGACTCGCACCCGGGGAGAACGAAAATATCCTAACGAGGCATCGAAAGCGAGACCTTCGAATCGACGTCTCGTTGCCTCGAAGCGATGCTATAAAAAAAAGTCGAAGGAAAAAAAATTACTTCCTCATGCAGCTTTAGTACTTCAATTTATCATTATTTGCGTAAAATAATTTCCCTCGTTACTGTTCATAAATATTTAATTAAATAAAATTAAGATTCAGCTCAAATATATATTTAACTATTTTCCCAATTAATATATATATTTAACTATTCAAATATATATTTAACTATTTTCACGAATTAAAGAACAATGTATCTACGCACGAATCACGAATAAAAAAAAACGCGAACGCGATATATTTTTTTTTGCGTTGGCGTTTGCGTACGAATCGATGTTCCCGGTGGGTGCAGGTCCCATTGTCAAAGGAAACGCGGTGTCTGGCACAGCGACGGAGAATTGGGGGTGGGTTGGAGGGGGGTGGGGGGGGGGGGGCGTAGTTGGGTTGGGGGATGAAGAGAAGGAAGTCGAAGGGGGTTGGGGGCTGCGGGTAGTCGACACTGGTTGTGGTTCTCGAGAAAGCTGGGCTCGGTTCCAAATTTCCGCGCGGGACAAGACGCAAGAGGGAAAAGTAGCGGGCGGTTCGCGGAGGACGCGCAGCGCGAACCGTACAGCCGAGAATGGAGAGAGAGAGCACGGAGAGTGCGCCATATTTATGGCACCGAGCGTCCTAACCCAGTCCGAGGCTCCCGGCCGAGAAATAAGGGTGGGCGAAGGTCCGACGTCCTCCTCTCCCCTCCTCCCCCTCCCCCCTCCGAGGAATGCCCGGGGAATCGAGAAACGCATCGTCGGATCCGCCGGAGAGGTTCACCGAGGTCAGGAAATCCATGGCTACCGACACACAGCGAGAGCCGAGCCAGCCGAGCGCTTATATCCTCCTCCCTCCTGCTCTTTATTTTATTCCTGCTCCTTGCTCCCCTCCCCCCCTCCCCCCTTCCCTCCCCCTCGGACCTCCGGTCCCGTGGTATCGGTTCAACCATTATTTTTCCGGAAAATCGATGGACTTTGCCTTCGCGTATATTTTTGGTAGCATTTTATTTTTTTATTTATTTATTTATTTTTTTTTTTTTTTTTTTTTTTTTTTTTTGGTGACAAGATTCCAATCCGGTATAGATATTACGTTGGCTTTAATTCGAATCAGCGAAATCTGTAGAAAATCAGATCCTGAAAAAAAAAAAAATATAGTAGCAATCCAGGAAGCCTTGAATTTGAGGCTCAAACGAGCGGCTAATCAGTTTGTCTCGCCGATGATTCCTCGACTGGTAAAGATACGTCGAAATTTCCCGGAAGTCTCCAGTGAAACCGGGGAAATACCGTTCGCTCGTTCGCCGGCTGCGTTGCAACCGTCCTAACCGTGTCTGCCGATGGGAGAAACGCAATCGCGAGAGACCCCAACGAGTATCGTCGCGTCTCCTGTGCAACGAGCTCGTCTCAGAAGCGAAACTGCGCTCCGAGCATCGTGTGTGTGTATATATATAATACGTACAGCGAGACTATAATAGAACAGCAGAAACGTCTGACGGAAACGAGAGAGCTCGGCGCGCGGGCGTGATAAGCCTCACTTCTGTTCTGTTTTCTAATTCCATTCGCCATAAACGTCGCTTACGTATCTAATCTGGCGTTGCCCTCCCCTCTTTCCCTTTCCACTCCTTCTCTCGAGCGTCGTAGCCGTGCAGCTCAGCTACGACGACGGCGAGAACCCGAGATCCGATACACGGGACCGTATAAACCCGCAGCAACGTTACCGGTGCTCAATTATCTGTCAGAAGGGTAGACGTACCGTTTTTGGCCATTTTAGGGCCGATTGTGGCCATCACATTCAAAGGAATAAGACTTAATATTTAATGGCATAAAAAACATCGAGTAAATAAATCGGTGAATTTATATGAATTTTTTCGAAACACATTTTTATAGGGAAAAAATAATTTGAACAATAAATGAATAAAAAATTGCCACAATATTTAATATATACAATATAGTAAAGTGGAGAAAAATAGGGCAGGCCATTTTTTAGTAAATAGTAAATAGCGATAAAATAATAAAAAAAAAATTCCAAAAAAATTAGTAATAAAAAATAAATAAAAAATTATTGTTACGATTTGCATATAGTGAGGATATTTATATGCGACTTGGGTGCAACGTCGAGTCGAACATTGAGAATGAAGCTCGCGGTGAGAAGGAATAAGGCCGATGTTAACGCCGAGAGGAAAAGAATCTCCGACGGCTCGGTAGGTCGGTTAATACCGCAACGCGTCCGCGCGGTTGACTCACTCGCAGTGCGCGAGCGCGATTATTCATTCGCGAATTCCTCAGCACGCGCGTTCCAGCCGGTAAGCTCTGTCTCTCTCTCACTCTTTTTCGCTATGATCGATTGAGCGGTGGGTCTCTGTCGTTCTGACCGACTGAGCGGTCGTTCTCTCTCTCTCTTTCGCTCTGACCGACTGAGCGATCGTTCTCTCTCTCTCTGACCGACTGAGCGATCGTTCTCTCTCTCTCTCTGACCGACTGAGCGATCTCTCTGTCTCCCTCTCTCTCTCTCTGAGACCGACAGAGCGGTCGCTCTCTCTCTCTCTCGCTCTGACTGATTGAGTCGTTCTCTCTCTCTTTCTTTCGCTCTGACCGACTGAGCAGTCGGTTCCTCTCTCTCTCTCACTCTGACTGATTGAGTCGATCGTTCTCTCGCGCTTCGCACTTCGCTTGTTTATACATTTTTAAGCTATGAATAACAGAACCTCGACTGACCGAAGGCGAGAGTGAAGCGAAAAAACGCCTCGAGCCCCGCTTCGATGCTTCTTTCCCTCTGTAATATCTCTGCGCACTCGGACCATTCTGAAGTTGCGGCGTACGTGACGCGAGGATACGTTTTTTTTTTTTTTTTTTTTTTTTTTTTTTTTTTTTTTTTTTTTGTAATCAACCCGCTTATAGATAAGACGTTCCAGTCGTCGACCGGGTTTTCGCAGTCGATTTCGCATCGGTCAACCACCGGGACATCCGGTCGCAGAGTCTGCCGGGAATTTCGGTCCGCAGATAAAACGCGTTAGTCATCGTTGTGTACAAATTTTGCTGCGTGTCGATAGCGACGGTTAAAGTGACACGAATTTATTTTTAGCGCGATTTATTATTTTGAATTTTTTATTGCAAACTTTATGGTTTGCGAAATTTTCGCGCAGCTTGATGATGAAAATCACGACACCGGAAAAAAAAATCCGCGAGTTGCTATTTTGGATTAAAAAAAAATGCGCGGGAGAAGCAATGAAAATAAACGCTTCTCGGCATTTTTGCGAAATAAAAGGGTTTAGCCGGCCCTCAATTTCCGTAGCGTGAGCAACATTTGGCGCAAATAATTGTCCCGCGGTTATTGCGCCGCGATTTCGCGTCGCGCGGCCCGCGTGATAAGCCACTGAATCAATATTTTTTTTTACATTCCCCAGTGGAGAGGTGCGGTGTAATGCGCCGTGTATTATCGGCCTTTAAAATCCGGAATCAGACGTTTTTTCCGGTTTAACACTGGGTCCGATATTTTTTCCATCTGTGGTTCAGCACAATTTACGCTGTATTTTATTATTCGCATTATTTGCGATAAATTGATAATCCCTGCAAAAATGTCTCAATTGCTTTTTTTTATTTATTTTTTTATTTTGTAACAAAATGTTCCATAATTTTTTTAAATCCAACTTTTATATATTTAGTCGGGAACGGATGTGCAAATTTCGTATTGACGAAATTATTGTAATTTCCTGCAGCGAATTACGATGCCGAAGACCGAATAAAGCGTTTCATTCATAAAAATCGCCTTCCACAGCTGCATTCAGCTACCCAAAGATCGAGTCTCTTCCCCCACCATTAAAAAGCCCCCAAAACCAATTATCAAAACGAAAAAAAAAGTGTCTAAAAATAGGTGTCCAGCATTTTTTCCAGCATTTTTTCCAGACCAAACAAAAACTGCCAAAAACACGAGCCGGGTCATGACCCGCCCAACTCTCTCCCCCCTCTCTGCCCCTATCTCGTCTCGTCGCGCAGTGATAACGATATCGACACGCACAGCGCGAGACCCGTGTCGAATAAATCAACTTTTTCATTTTTTTTGTCAAACCCTATTCACAATTAGGCGCGATAAGCCGCGTGACAAATTGTGGGAGGTCCACAATTTTTCTAAACAAGCCACTGACCCCCTCCCCTCCCCCGACCTCTATTTACGAGTCGCGTCAATTTGTAATTTTTAATACATTCGACGCGCGTCGAATAAATCAACTTTTTTATTTTATTTTGTTTTATAACATTTTAGTCAAACCCTATTTAACAATTTAACAAAGCAGCCCATTTAACAAAGAACTAAACCCTATTTAACAAAAAAGATTCGCGTCGAATAAATCAACTTTTTTTATTTTATGTTAATTTTTCTAAATTTTAGTCAATCCCTATTAAAAATTGCGCGCGATAAGCCTACAAATTGTGGGAGATCCACAATTTTTTTTAAACAAGCCAATGAACTTGATACATTCGACAATAAATTCGACGCGCGTCGAATAAACCAACTTTATTATTTTATCTTATTTTTTTTATTTCAATCAAACCCTATTAACAATTACTCGCGATAAGCCTACAAATTGTGGAACTCCCACAATTTTTTTAACCAAGCCAATGACCCTCCCCCTCCCCTCCCCCCTCGACCCCCATTCACGAGTCGCGTCAATTTGTAGTACTCGAGTCGCAGTTACGCTGGATTCCGTAATACGTGTGTCATACATATACTTATAGCGGGGGAAAGTGCTGGAGTCGTCGAGAGGGGGGGGAGGGTCTCGGGAGGGGGGGGGGGGGGGGACTGCGCGAGCCGGCAGCGTGAGGAAGCGCGAACCGTGCTGCCACGGGTGGCGGTGCGGTCGCCGGCAGCGATAACTCCGACGCCGGCAAACGGCGGCGTCGGCGTCGGCGGCGGCGTCCGGCGCTCGGCCGTCATCGGCCGGCGTCGGGCGTCCCCGCCGCGCGCGCCGCCACCGACGCCGGCGGAACGTCAGTCACTCCTCGGCGCTCGCGCGGGAGAGTCCGTTGAACGCTCCGCCAGTGCCGACCGCGGGATCTGAGAATTATATTATATCTCTCTCGCGTTTTCCGCGTCGCGACGCCGTCGTCGCACCCCCTTAACCCTCCCCCCCTTCTGTGAGAAAGTATATATATCAGCCCCCCGCCCGCGGAGTCTGTGACAAGTCTTCGTTTCCGAGGGAAGCACTGATATAAAAAAAAAATACATTTATAAAAAATCGTCGCTTCGCATCCGTCGCAGCGTCGATAAAAAAAAACGCGCCTCGAGAAGCGCTTCGAGGATTCCGAAAATTCGCGGTCTCCGAGAGTCAAAACGTGTGTCCGGAATAATCCGGAAATGAACTCGATCGAGTGAGTCAAGAATTCTCCGATTTCCGATTGGATCAGAAAAAAATATATATTCGCCTCTTCGCCAGTGATTAAATTTTCGGCGTGGGTGATTTGCCTGACTTGTGTGGAATAAAAAAAAAGGCGAAACGCCGCCGAACGCTGGAAGAAGATACAAGCATGAAGATATAGATAGGCGACCGGTCTATCAGTGCGCCGGGCGGCGCATCCTCGAAGCCGGCGAGAGATATCCGCTCTCTGTGTACACAGCACTTGATACCAGCATCGCCGAATTCCTCCAAAATAAAAAAAATCCATAATAATAAATAATAATAATAACACCGAACCCTGACAGCGAAGAAGCTCTTCAATATAGATGCGGGTTCGCGTTTAGTCGGCTCTTTAAAGCCGCCAGCCATGGATCAACAATAATAACAATTTCAAAAAATCGAATTACACGAAAAAATAAATAGACAAAAATAAATAAAAAAATAAAATAAAAATAGTGAAACCTGGATTTACGGCATTTACACCTAAATTATATAATATTCGCGTTTCGCCGACGCTTTAAAGCCGTGAGACATGAATCAACAATAATAACAATTTGAAAAAATCCGGCGCTTCAAAGCCGCCAGAAATGGATCACCAATAATAATTTAAAAAAAATCGAATTGCAAGAAAAAATAAATCGATAGTGAAACCTGGATTTACGATATTTACGATATTTACATTTAATAAATTGTATAATAATATATACGTGCGTGTTGTATATATTAATTTCGTCCGTATGATGGATAATACTGAGTCGCGTTGCGTGCACGCGTTGCGACTCCAGGTCAAAGAGACAGAGTGCCGCGAGGAATCTGTGTCGGCATTTACGCTCTGATCCCCTCTATTTCCATCTCTTCTCTCTTTTTATCTATCTACCCATCTCTTTCTTCTCTCTCTATTTCCCCCTCTCCATCTCCCCCCTCCCCTCTCTCTTAAAAAAAAAACAAACGTCAGTCGGCTCTTTAAAGCCGCCAGCCATGGATCAACAATAATAACAATTTAAAAAAAAATTCAAAAAATCGAATTACACGAAAAAAAAACAAACGTCAGAATCCCAACCGGCGAATTCGCAATCCGCGAATTCCAAAGTGAGAGCAACTAAAAAAAAAAATTAACAATTAAAAAAAAAATTTCAAAAAATCGAATTACACGAAAAAAAACAAACGTCAGAATCCCAACCAGCGAATTCGCACTCCGCGAATTCCAAAGTGAGAGCAGCCTTCGCCGCTGAACCGACAGTCCGATTACTTTATTTCCTCGCTTCGGTGGCTCGTCGGTGTAATCGCATCTCGCAGCAGCAGCAGCGACGATATCACGCGTTTCGAGTCGGCGATTAGTCACGAAGCGGTGAGGTAACGCTCAGGAGGAAGGAAAATACCGAGGAGAGAGGGACGACAGCAGCAGCAAAGCAGCAAACAGGAGAAGCAGCCGCGAGTGAAGTGCCGAGCGACGACGATCGAGGAGAGCGCCTCGATGGTAGTCACGTGTCCGTCGTTCGCGCGAGTGCAACGCCGCAGCCTTTCAGTGCTTCTGCCCAAATCGGATGTGTCTCACAATTTTCTCTCATAAATAAATAACCGTGCAATAACAGTGCATTTTTTTGTCAGGAAGTTTGTGTATACGTTCAAAAAATAAGGCAAATTCGCCACTCACTTTTTGCTCTGTGAGTGTCGAAGATAAAATTCGAAGCTTCGAGAATAAAATCGGCCGCAAAAAGGGCCAATTTGGGCTGAGGAATTAATATTCGGTGACCGACGTCTGTGCGACGATAATATTAATAATAATAATACAGTGGAGTGAGGATCACGATTTGTTCGACACGAATATATATATACGTGATATGCGCCTATATCTGTGCGTGTAGACGGTGTTTTTTTTTTCGAAGACCAAAGCGTCTGGTTTTTTTTTTTCATTTTGCGGTGCAAGTGAACGGTGAATAGTTTGGTTTGTTAAAACGCGTCTCGCGTTTCTCTCCGTACGATCGGTACCTATTTTTTTCGTGTGTTTGTTTAATCCGGCGTCCGGGCGACGCCAACGGATAATCATAACCATGGATATCCTGCCGAGTGGAAACATATTTAGGGAATTGCAGGACATACACGATACCGGATACTTTTCGGCTCAACCGTCGCTCGAGGATCATTGGCAACAGGTAAGGCGACTAAGGGTTCTGGTTTGTGGGTTTCTCTCGGTTTTCTTCTGTCTTTGTCGGTTAGTCTCCGTTAAAAGGTTATTACAACGATTAATCGTTGTAATAACCTTTTAGAATAATTTTAGAATCGTTGGATTATTTTTTTATTTTTTTTTATTTTCGTTGCTTCCCAACGATGCAAACTTCAACATCACCAGTCTTTCTCTCTCTGTCTCTGTCTCTTTCTCTCAGTCTTTCTCTCTCTGTCTCTGTCTCTCTTTCTCTCAGTCTTTCTCTCTCTGTCTCTGTCTCTTTCTCTCAGTCTTTCTCTCTCTGTCTCTGTCTCTCTTTCTCTCAGTCTTTCTCTCTCTGTCTCTGTCTCTTTCTCTCAGTCTTTCTCTCTCTGCCTCTTTCTCTCAGTCTTTCTCTCTCTGTCTCTTTTTGTCAGTCCTTCTCTCTCTGTCTCTGTCTCTTTCTCTCTCTGTCTTTTTCTCTCTCACTCTAACAGTGAGTGAGTGTCTCTCTCTCTCCCTCCTCCAACTCTGTTTCCCTCTCTCTCTCACTCTCCGTGCCGTGTTCCACGGCCCAGCGGCTTTTACTCTACCCACTACCCACTATCTGCTACTATAACCGCTATATATACGTTGTATACTCACTCGGTCATTCACTCATTCGCTCGTACACGACGTATAGTACGCTCGTTCGGCTCGAGACGCGCGCGCGCGCTCAACGAGCGCGCTTTCCCTTGCCCCCCCTCCCCTCCCCCCTCCCCCACGTCGTGTCTTCCTGTGAATTCTCCGACGTTTACCTTTTGGGTCTCGAACTCACTTTTTATTTGCCTGCGGACTCTCACTCTTGGTCATTTTTTTTTTATGTGACTGACAATATATTTGATTTTTTTTTAGTGTCAATGTGCATATAGGTTATTTTACTTCTAGGCGAATTTTTTCATTCACAGGCGAAGCGGAATAATTTTACGTCTTATCACCGAATTGTAATCTGCGATACGTTTATCTGGTTCATCGAAATTTTTTTACGTCGTTTTGTGGATTTTTTTTCCTTATATCGAAAATGCATAATCGTGAAAATAGCTGCAGCTCTGTTTTTTTTTTTTTTTTTTTTTTTTTTTTTTTTTTTTTTTTTTTATCACGTAATAAATATCGAACCGCGACAAATCGTAATTTCCACTGTCAACGCAGCAGACTCGACGTTCACTAAAATTGATAACAGCGGAGAACACGCGTTGCTTTTTATCAGCCGTCCGGACGATCTGTCACCATTAGCGCTTTACACTTCTCTCTACTCTATAACTGCAATAAACTTTTTCCTCTCTCTCTCCCCTCTCTTTCTCTCTCCGTCGTTAATGTCTATATCAGTCGGTCCCAACCGAGTTGCCCGTAACTTTTGTTCGCTCGCAGTTCGTCTTCGTTCGATCGTCTTTGTCCGTTTTATATCACTCCCCCCCCCCCCTCCCCCTTCGAGTTCTCGCCTTCTGCTCGCGCATTTTATACGCGCCGCCGTTTGAATGGAAACTTCGCTGGCTCGCGCGGCGCTCATTCGCTCGAATAATCGGGTGAGGCGCGCCAGGATTCTCCATTCACGCGACAAAGTTAATTGCCCGTCGCATTAGTGCTTCTCGTCGCAATTACCCTCCTTCTCCTTTTCCTCCCCCCCTACTCCCCCTTCGCCCCTTTTCCCCCACCAGTTGTCCCTCCTTTCTCCTGGGAAGCTCTCGTGATTATCGTAATTATGGGTACACAGGTAGTCGACCCTGATTCGAGAATCCTAAATGAGCATTTCAGTAATTAGTATTGTGTAAGGCGCCCGACTCAACCTACATTAAACGTGACATTACGCACGTTCGAATACACACGGGACCTTCGACGCGAAATTTACCGGGTCATGTGACGCTTTTCGTCTCCTCACTTCGTCGATTCCAGAACGTCGACATTTTTACTGACTCAATTAAAAAAAAAATGTATTTATGACTGTTGCACATTTTTTTAATAATTTTTATCTCACTTCGATTGCATTGATATTTGGGAAATAATTTTGGCTTTAGGAAATAAAATTCTCGTTGTGAAGCTGAGGGGAATTTTTATTTTTAATTGTAGAAATTCTATGAAATTCTATTTTTTTAATAATTTTAATCCCATTTCGATTGAATTAATATTTGAGGAAAAAATTGTAGCTTTAGGAAATAGAATTCTCGTTGCGAAACTGAGGGGAATTTTTATTTTTAATTATAGAAATTCTATTTTAGGAATTCTATTTTTTTAATCTAATTCTATTATTTTTAATTTAATTCTAATGTAATTCTATTTTTTAAATCTATTTTTTTATTATAGGAATTCTATTTTTAATTATAGAAAATATCCAAAAAAAAATTTTCCTTGCCACAAAATTCGATTTTACGTGGAAAGCCCCGTAGCCCGATGTACATTGTATACAACCGGTAATACCTTGGCTATAGTTCCCACACAGTTGCTCAACAACTATTGTCAAAGTTTCGGAACCGCCGAGAAGCTCAGACTTCTCGCTATACACATCCCCGCGACACATGTATATGCCTATATCTATATATATATACAGGCGAGCCTGTGTGTAAGCGGCTTGTGTACACATGGACCGTTACGCCCCGTTGGATTTTCGCATAGCGACGTCTCGCGAGTCAGGCCAGCAAATTCCGGACGGGTTTTACGCACTCGAGGCACGTGCGTAAACCTTTGCTCATGTGTGGCGCGAAACTGCCTGTATATCTGTATATACGCGCATGAGGAAAATATATAGCGCGGCACAGGACAAACAATGCCGGAACGTGTGCACGTATTTCCCGAGATGGCGGCATAATTTGTCTATTACTATGCCACGTTACAACCATGCGTATATATTTATTTATACATCATATATATCCATATTTTATTTACTTATTTATTTTATTTATTTGTGAGTGGACGGAACATACCCTCAAAATTACATAAAAAAATTACGGCGAAAAATGAGGCTGCGATAAATCCCGAGATAATTATAAGCCATTATCTCATTAACCGAACGCTAATTTTTTTTTTTTTTTTTTTATGCAAAAAGAAATGGTACATTCATGGAAAATTTTATACTACTATAGGGAACTATATAGAAACTACTATAAATGAATAAATAAATATAAATAAATGTATAAATGTACAAAAGAAATGAACTGCGTCAATGTGCGTTCAGAACTTAGTGCAAATTGCGTAGTGTAAATTTTCTTACGCTTCGCGGACCGAAAGAGAAAAGCGCGGAGATGGAATCTCGGGACTCGGCGGAGTCTGTGCGATAAACACCGCGGCTATCGCTGTGTATGAATGACGCTGCGACGGTGAGACAGAGGCGAAGGCAGCAGAGAGATACGCCGGAGACTCGCTTCGTACGGCTGCACGTGAAACCCACGTTGGTTTACACGTTTCTGGATATATGTGACGTGTATATACGCGACATATATGTATATCGTGCGCGCGAATATATATGCCGTATATTACAGCCTCGAGGCTGGAGTCATATTTGCACAACGAAAAGTTGTCCGCCTGTGAAATAGCCCAACGATTGCGCTTATTATTTTTATTATTATTATTATTTTATAACTCGCGCTGAGACAGTGGAAAGTTTTGGGGAAAATTTATTCCCCACTTCAATATTTTTTCAGGTTCGAGAAAAAAAAATTTAAGAAACAATTTTCAGATGCGATAAAACAAAAATAAGTGTTATGACAGAATTCGGGAGTAAAAATAGAAGCGCCGAGAGAGTCGCAGCAGAGCCTTGGAGCGTGGGTGACGTTTGCATTCGCGCGACGTAAACGTTGACCACCGGTGAACATTTTGGCATTATTGTTATTATTATTATTCCGTAACTCGCGTCATAGTGCGAATGGAATTCATTTGTTCAAGGACACTTCGCGCCCAATAAAAATTCTCAGCGGTTATTTAGTAAATAAAAATGCTGCAATAAAATTTCATACGAGACAAACGCAGAGGGAAAGAGGCACTTCTCATATTTTTTATTTAAAAAAATAGTAAAAAAATCTAAAAATAAATGTAATAAAAGATGATAAAGTAGTATTTAAATGCGTTCATGATTTTCTTTTATTAAAAAAAATCGTAAAAAAAATCTCAAAATGTAATAAAAGGTGGTAAAGTGGTATTCAAATGCATTCCTGATTTTTTTTTTATTAAAAAAAATCGTAAAAAAAATCTCAAAATGTAATAAAAGGTGATAAGATGGTATTCGAATCCGTTCCTGATTTTTTTTTATTAAAAAAAAATTGCAAAAAAATCTCAAAATGTAATAAAAGGTGATAAGAATCACCTTCAGAGATGAAAGGTGATTCGAATGGGTTCCTGATTTTTGTAAATTAAAAAAAAATTGCAAAAAAAATCTAAAAATAAATTTAATAAAAACTGATAAAGTGGGTATTCGAATGCGAACGGTGACATGTGACGTATCGGCGGATAGATGAGAATAGCAACTAGACGGCGAACAGACGGTCGACGCCTCGTCGCCGCGGCGGCGGCGGCGGCGACGGAGGCATCGGTCAGCGTGTCAGTCGGTGAGATCGCGTGACGCGTCCGAGGCGTCGGGACGCCTGACGCCGCCGCTGCCAGACGCCGAGTATAGCGCTCGGCTGTGTGTATATAGTACGTTGTATATCGCACGCCGTGGAAACGACGACGACGACGACGCGGGGATCGCTTTCGCCCGAGCGTTTCTTCCTCCTCGGGGTTTACGCTTCGCGTATTATATATGCCGCGCGCACCGCAGAAATTCAATATTTATAGTGTAATCTTTTCGCCGCCGGTTTAACTCGACGAATATAGTGCACACTGTATATATATAGCGCATTATATAGTGTATACAAGAAAAGCTGCGCGTATTCAATCGCGCCACATAAATTAATAATATATCGCTCATGCATTATAAATTCACGATGCATCTTTCTCTGCAATATCCATCGTTTTCTCGATGACAACCATATAATGACAGATAAAGTACTGTAAAGAAAAAAAAAAAAAAAAAAAAACGCCAATGTAAAGTGGAGGAATTTTTTTTTTTATGAACGAGTCAATTTCCATTGTTTACTCAATGACAATCATAATGACAGATAAATTATTGGGAAGAAAAAAAATTGCCAACGAAAATTGGAGGAATTTTTTTTTTACGATCGAGTCAATTTCCATCGGTTGTCAATGACATTCATAATGTCAGATAAATTATTGGACGGAAAAAAATTGCCAAAGAAAAGTGGAGTAATTCTTTTTTTTTTAATCAACGAGTCAATTGTCACCGATAATCAACACCAATTATCAATTTCACCGCCCACCGAAAATTAAACGAACCGACAATTCTTTTTATTTTCTCTCGCCCTAAAATTTTCTGTCGAATTAAATCACATAAACCTCGGATCAGCGGTATTATTATTTATAATCGGCGACTGCGGTCGCACCCGAAAATAATAGTCTCGCCTCTCTCCTACCAAAAATACCGTCATTATATCTTCGCCGTTGTCCCGGCTGTATTTTTTTTTTTTTTTTTTTTTTTTCTTCTGACTCGCGAAACGAGTTGTAAGCCAAACAACCTGGCTCCGAGGCTTCGCTGTAAATCCGATGCATATGTATATTCGCGTTTCCACTCCAAAGTGCGTATTGTATAATACCTGCGCACATATGTATCCACTACCTCTATATCTATATCTGCCCCACGACAAATATAGATATATCAATCCGAGGCAAAGCCGAATCGATGTCACTGTTGGAAATTAAAGACTTCCGGTTCTGCGGTCGTCCACGTTCATCTACTTTTTTACGGCGAACATCGAGTTACACGTTCGACGATTCGCGCAGCCGACTCTGCTGCATATCGTAGGCTCCCCTTCCCCTCTTTCCTCCCCCTCCTTCCTCTCCCCCATCCATATAAAGTGGTGGATGCGTCGGGACGGCGATGCAGCTATAGCGATGGGGAGGGGGGTGAATTCGTCCCCCGCATTCGTCGCATTCCCCTCCCCCTTCCCCCCCCCCTCCCCCCCTCCCCCCAACCACCCTCCCTGCGTCGAGAGCCGCAGACTCTTTCGCTTCCATATGCAATTTTCCAGATTGGATTCCTGCGTCATTTCGGTACTGTCCCCAGCTTCAACCCTCCCTCCCCCCTCCCCCCTCCTCCCTCCCCCTTCAACCCCTCCTCCGCTTCGATGACATTGCGGCCGGGTAAAGCTGCGCTTTCAGGCTACGACTTTTCTCTGTTTTCCGGTTTCTGTTCTCTCTCTCTCTCTCTCTCTCTCTTTCGCCTCCCACGCGAATCTGGAAGAGAGGGAGGAAAGGGGGGATGGAAACGAGAAAGAAAGAAATGTGAAGGCTACGGTAACCAGCAATCTGGCTTAATTGTGCGACCTCGCGTGCGCGCCAGCCCCCGATTCGCAGGCTATGCATGTTGAAAAAGAGAATGAAAGGAGTTGAGCCATTTTTTTTTTCATTGTTTCATTTTTTTTTTTTTTATAAAAGTGCCGGCGATCCAATTATAACGTCATTATAACCAACTTCGCGATTTAGCTTATGCATCGATTCCGCTGTATTCCCAACTCGATGACATCGGTCTAAATCGTCGGAAACCCACCAACTGTAAAATTCAAAGATCGAAAAATTAGATAAAAATTCGTGATCAGAAAAAAAATACATTCGTCAGACCGAATTAAATTTAGCCACCAATTCGAATGAACTGAAAAGCCCGAATAAATAATAATAATAATAATAGTAATAATGACCTTGGAATCCACCGTAGGTCACGTCATCGAATTGCAAAAGGAGGGACAATCGACGAAATAGGGACGAAGCCCCCTCCCCCCCTCTCCCCTTCCCCCCTCCCTCCGGTGTTGTGCTTAATTCGCTCGAGAGCGCAGCTGACTGTCATCCAAAGTTTCACGCGCGCCACCGATGACTCCATTGTCTCCCCACCCGCGAGTCACATAACGACACAAAGTAGCAACTGCGGCACTGCCGTCGCCGCCGCTTTGTGCGCGCGCGAGAAATGAGCCTCTCAGGCATCAGACGCGCGACATTAGAATAAGAATATCGAGGAAACGCGTAAATACGCAGACACCGGTTGACGTAACTTCCTTTGTTTATTATATCTATAGGACATATGAATACACACATATGAATACACACATACATATAGCTATGAATTATCTCTTCTGTATATATATATATATAGCGGTAGAATGTAAAGTCGAACGACGCTCGTCTCTGGCCTGGCACCTACTGTATACCCACCCCCTTCCCCTCCCCCCTCCTCTCCCCCTAACTACCCTTATACCTACCCTCCCCCCCCCCTCTCCCACCCCTCAGCCCCCATTCATACTACCTGCACTTGTCGTACGGTCCTCATTACCATCGCTTTCCCTTTTTCCGCCGCGAGTCCCCCTTCCCCCCTCCCCCCTCCACCCAGACACGCGACCCACGCTTACGTGCACATTGCACATTGCACATTGCACGTTGCACGTTGCACATTGCACACTCTCATCTTCTCTTTTCGCCGCGGGTCGCCCCCCTCCCCCCCTCCCATCCCCCTCTGCGCTCTCCCCTTGGCCCTGTTACCCCTTTCTGCAGTCTCCCCCCCCCCTCCTCTCTATACTCTTCCCTGGTTCCCGCCGCCAATGCAATGGAATGGCAAAACAATGGTACCACCGGTACAATGGGCCGCGATGTGAGCGATGCGAAAGATGTGTATTGTTGCTTCCCCGGCGTGCACGCAGCTCTCGCTGCTACGGCGAAAACGGGAGTAGGGAAGGGGGAGGATGGAGCGGCAAGGGGGGCGGGTTACCCGCGGAACGTGGCATTGTTAACCTTCGATGACCCAACCTCCTTCTCGCGGGAGTCGCGCGCGCGAGAATTACGAACCTTCGTGTACGTCGCTGCGATGTATATAGACGCGCACGTGCGACTTGTGCGCATGCGCGAACGATGATTAAAAAACGAGTCTCTCGATAAGTTTGCGTTATCATCGAAGATGCAGCGAGATCTGTTATAAAAACGATTATTTTTTCATTTTTTTATTATTTATTATTATTATCGTGGTAGAACGAGTCATAAAAATTCCTTTGCGTGACAGTCAAAGATGCAGCGAGATGTGTCACAAAAATGATTCAATATTATAATTCATATTATCATTATTCTTATATATTTTTATATATATCTTATTTATTTATTTATTATTTATTATTATTATCGTGGTAGAAGTCATAAAAATTCGTTCCTGCGGCCGGACGGCGGTTCGCTGCGGAAGAGAAGAGGGGGGGAAGGACGAGGGGAGGGGAGCGCCGGGTCGTGGGTGTCGTTAATACGCGATCCGTTTCGTTCGAGCGGACAGCGCGGAGGATAATTCGGCGCGATAGTCACGCTCGAATTAGCGGACAACGCGCCTCGCGCGGAAACGCGCCGGACAAAGAGGGGCGGCGGGGGGGGGGGGGGCAGAGTTGGCCGAGCGGCTGCGGCGAGTCGCGCCGGGAGGGGGGGGGGGGGAGTACACACGGAACGTAGGAAGGAAGTACCGACCGGCAGGGTTGAACGGCGTTAACCGACTGTGCACTCGACTCTATCCCTCTCTCTCTCTTCACATCCCTCGATTCTCAGTCCGGTCGACTATGTGTATATATATATACACATTCGGTGTCGGGAAACGAGAAAAGAGAAAACAGAGGTCCGATAAAACAAATTGAACGCGAGTCCTGTTTGTGTGGGTGGCATCGATGGTGGTGGTGATGGTGGTGGTGGGGGTGGTGATGGTGGCGGTGCTGCTCTTCCTATTCTACCGCTGAATCTATGGGCCACACCGACACCAACCGTTGGGGATAGGACAACAGCGGCGTTCGCGTCGTTGCCGATCGCTCGAGCAAATTTTGCGGTCGTTTTGAGCGTCATTATCCTCGCGTTCCTGGACGGCGTAGGACACACCAGTCTGGTGGGGGGAGGGGGGGGGGGAGGGGAGTCTCCCCTCCCCCACTCTAGTCTCCCCAACCCCTTCGACGTCGCCGGAAAATAAAACGACCGCAGAACGCGTCAATGGTCCGTGGAAAAAAAAAAAAAAAAAAGGGAGCGACGAAATGTTTTCAAAGCAAAATCTCGTCACGTCGAACATTTCGATGCGTTGGCGTTTCGACCATTCGACGGACCGGAGTAAATTATTTCGTTGGTATTTTTTCAAAGTCTTTTTTTTTTCGATATTCGCTCGATCGACTTTTGCAAAAAAGATTTTTTTTTTATTTTACGGCGTCTTTGGGAATCGCGCGAATTAAATTTGCGAAGCGCGACGGATTTATTTCGGAGACTGAAAAAAGGGTGCTTTTTATTTTGTTCAATGCGAAAGTGGAGCGAGAAAGCAGAGCGAATCTGCTATGCAGATTGGGCGAATAGCATTGGTCGCGGAGAGAAGAAACGGAGAAGAGCGAAATTTTTGTTATTTTTCTCTTTCCACAATTTTTTTTTTTTTTTTTTTTTTTTCGGGTAATTATTTTCTTTTTTTTTTTGTCCCTTCGCGACAGGTATTAATTTTCCTTCGAGCTCATTCGCCATTTCCGTCTATGCGAAAAACCCGGAAATCCCATTTATTCCGGATTCGCTCCGAGTTTCGTATTTTTTTTCCCCATTTTTTATTTTTATTTATTCTCGTTTCTCTCAGTTTTTTATTTTATTTTATTTTTTTCATTGCGCGATACAAAGTCCATAATGCAACAGAGTTATAATGCGGTTTACATCGCCGCGCCAGTATCTTCGTTTCTCGCGGATTTCCATTCACCGCTGGACTCAGTTCCTCGATTCATTCACTTTCCAGTCTTATTTTTCCTCCATTAGCCACGAATGCTATATATATATAGTCAAACGGCAGCGGCGAGCTCGATTCCGCAGCCGCTCACACTCGATGGCCACTTGACTCAGTCTCCCCTCTCCCCCCGCCCCTCTCCTCCTCTCTTCCGCCCCTCTCGCCCCGTTTTTATCCCCTTTCGTCGTTAGACAGAGACTCGCGAAAATCCTTCCACGACTTCCACTCGACTGGTAATGATATCGCGTTACGCTGGATCCCGGCCTCGGCCGTAACCGAACGCTACGTCCTCCCCCTATCCCCTCCCCCCCCCCCCTCTCCCCTCTCTCGTTCGCCACTGCGACTGCGGAGGTGCTGCAAGCCGGTGTGCAATTTTATATTTCACTCGCGGTTCGGTTCCTCGTTTCCGCACCGCAATGCACCCCCCCCCCCCCACCCCTTCCCCCCACCCCCACTGTCAGTCTGTGAAAAAGCCTCGGGCATTATTAACAACCTTTGGAGGGTAGTTCGTTATAGTTCTCGAATTGCAGTCCCGCGACTCGGACTCGTGGACCATTTTTTTTTTTTTTTTCGTTGAGTTGCACGGAGAAAAAAATTAATAGTTGTGATTACCAATCGTTGGTCGGAGCTACCGATGTTTTAATTGGTGGAGGTAATATTTTATATCTAAGCGATGATTGGTAATCGCAACGACTGATTTTTCTCAGTGGAGAAATTAAAAAAATGTACCGAATGTTATTTTTTTATATCAATAATAGAAGGTTTTTTAATTCCAAGTCAGTGACTAAAGGGTTAAAAGTCCGGAGCTGGGTTGTTAAAAAATATATTAAAGAAAAATAAAAAAATGTACCGAATGTCAAGCTTTATTTTTTTTTTAATCAATAACAGTACGTTCCATAATTCCAAATCAGTGACCAAAGGGATAAAAGTCCTAAGCCGGGTTGTTAAAAAATATATTAAAGAAAAATAAAAAAATTTACCGAATGTTAAGCTTTTTTTTTAATCAATAACACTACGATCCATAATTCCAAATCACTAACCAAAGGGTTAAAAGTCCCGAGCCGGTTTGTTTACCAGTCTGCGACGGTGGTCGGCGATCGCCTCGCGCTCGTGACGAATTAAATCAACGCTGCCGGTGAGATACCGGCGCAGCGGTGGCGGCTTCGGAGAGCGAAATAGAAAACGTTGAATTTCATTGACTGGCGCTCCCGTTGCGCTCGACGCGTTTATCAGCGCCGCGGCTGTAAACAGCAGCGAGCGGAGCTGCAGAGCTGCGACGTAATGCACCGTGGACTACTGTGGCTCTGCGCCCGCGGTGGTCGCGCTGCTGCCTCTCGAGCCGCGAAACGCTCGCAATTCAACCGACGCCGTCGTGGCATTCAATGTTTTCCTCATCGCTGCAGTTAATTACGTATCCACGGGCGGATAGACCGTAGAAGCCGTCGAGCCGTGCGGAGGAGAGTCGTCCCTCTCGGTCTCTCGATTCCCGCGCTGTGTGCGCTATGCTTACACGCAAAGGCAAACGTCTGTGTGTGCCGAGCGTTACGTTATGCTCGATGCTCGATGCTCGGTACCCAGTTTAACCAGTCTGGACCTAAATATAGCACACTACGATAGAGGAGAGAGAGAGAGAGAGAGAGAGAGAGAGAGAGAGAGAGAGAGAGAGTGATCTATATATTTTATGAGGCACGATCGAACGTAGCACGATTCGAGAATGTTTTGTTTGGAAATATATTTAGTTCATTTTAGTAGGACGAGAGACAGTGAATTGAATTGGTTACAAGCTGCAGAAAAATTATAAATTTGCATCGTTGAAAGCAACGAAAATAAAAAATAAAAAATGGTTCTAATGAAGCCAAAGGATCGTATTGGGTATAAAAAATTATTACAGCGGTTGATCGTTATAATAATTTTTTGAAATCGGTAAAATAATTTTAGAATCGTTTGAATATATTTATGTATTTTCTTTTTCGTTACATTCCAACGATGCAAATTTTAACGACATGTAGAAAAATTGATAAGAAATGGTTAAATGCACTTCCGGTTCGAACGAAAGCCCATTGACACGTGCATTTTGGGTTAGATAAGTCAAACGTCAAATGTAATGTTATTCCTCCCCCCCCCCTCCCCCCTCCCCCCACTGCCCGCCCACGCGTCCGGTCGCCTCACTGTTTGTTTACACGACGCAAGGCGCAGCGAAATAACGCTCGGACTTCCCTCCCTTTGCCTGTTATATATTTAGTTGAGCGTTCGCACAGCTATAATGACACAACTATAACCCAAGTTCGCAATTGTGGCAATCGTGAAATTAATTTTTCGACATCCCTACCGAACCACAATATTTTTACTCTACCATTGCAGCATCGCTTATCAGTCGATGCATTTCTCGATAAAAAATTTAAAAAAAATAATAATTATATAATTTACAAATTAACATAAATCACTTAAAAAAAAAAATGTAGCATTCCATCGAGCGAATTGCGTGATTTGTCGGTCGGCGATAACGACCCAGAAGTAATTAGCGTCTTATCGGTCGCGGTTATCTTAATTCCGTATGTAAACGAGATGGCCATAGGTCGGGGATTTCGTCTTCCATTTCCCGTTGAGCCGGTCGCGCGGCTCAGGGAGTGAGACAGAGTGAGGGAGAGAGAGAGAGAGGGAAAGGGAGAGGGAGGGAGAGGGAAAGAGAGTCAACGTGTTATTCCGCCGAGGCCGAGTTGCCACCTGCTGCGCCTCCTGGTTTCGCGTCGCACATGCCGGCTACGCCGCCGATGGAAGCCGCAGTAGCGTTTCGGCGTTGACTCCGGCCTGGCCGGGGACGCCGCGCTAGCCGCACCTTAGTTTAATAGCGCCGGCTAGGAACCGCGACTAATTTTAGTCTCTCCGTACGGATGTGCATACAGATATACATATAGGGTGTTCCAAAAGTTACGAAATTCCGGCTGCGTGAGCCTGTTCATATGCAGGGTTAAGGGATCGTCACAGTGTGAAATAAAAAAAAAATCGATTTTTTTTTTTTTTAATATCGGATAGTATACACGGTCATAAACATTCTGTTCATTTTTTTTATCGAAATTCGAATTATTTCGGTCGCTACAGCCTTTCTTAGAGAAAGGGATTGCAGCGTGACAGTGGCGTGTGCAAACTTTAAACGCGTTTTTCTCGGTATGTTGTTTTTCAAAACTGTGTCCACTCTCAAATGAAGAGTTATGACGATATCGATTTCAAATTTTGAGAGAACATTTCTAACGTCATTCTCTATCGCGCTATGGAAGCTTTTTTTTTTATTTAAATTAAATCTTCCTATTTTTTTTTTACGAAAAACTGTCGAAACAAGGGCTAAATTCGATAATTTTCGTTCAAACCGCCGCCATTTTGTCAAATTAAAAAAAAAAACAAGCTCCCATAGCGGGATAGCGAATTTCCTACAGATTAATAATCTTTTTGAAATTTTTGGTTCAGATCAAAATTGCGGCCGCAATCGTGGACATAATGCAGGACCTTTTTTTTACACGAGCTATTTAAACAATTTATATCATTATTATACATTAAAGAAATGCACATAAAAAAAATCATTTTGTATTCTTTAACAATTTACTTATTTATTTAAAAAAACCTGACCAATTAGTTCATTACAACTTAACAAAAAAAATTCGCGAAAATCATTGATTTTTCGGAGGGTCACACTGTGACGATCCCTTAACCCTGTTCATACATAGGGTTAAGCGAACAGGGTTAAGCAGACGAGATTTTAGCACTTTTGGGACACTCTGTATATATACACAAAGCGGCTTTCGCTTCCCTCCCTTCTCTCCTCTCTTCCTCCTCTCTTTCTCTCTCTCATCTCTCTCTCTTCCTCAGTTTCTATACACGAACAGTTTCGGCACGAACGCCCGCGCTCATACCACAATACGTTATATGCCGGCGCTCGGATCGCCTTGAGACAAGACTCGCGTAATCCCGCCATTCGTTTCACGAGGCTCGCGAGAGCCTCAACCGGCTACCGTGGAGAGAGCCTCTTTGGGTTTGCGTCGCGCCCGTGAAGAGACCTCCGCCGTATAACCGTTCCGCGTCGCGCAGTTTGGGTGGCCTCGCGGACGTGAATTAACAGCAACGAGGCGGAAAAGGAACAAATGAACCACGGGGAGCAACACGTTGGAGAATTAACGACGCCTATTCCGCGCCGAGCGCGACGCGCGCCGAATAAACCGCGCACGCGCCATTGACGACGACGAACTCTCTCGACGGGTTTTATATCTATTTTTTCGCGGGGGGCGGGGGAGGGGGGCTAATTTATGGGACGTTTTCTCGCTGGCCGCTCGCGGGTGGCCGTTTAGCCGACCGCGAACGGACGGTCAATGTTTGTCGTTCGACGCGCTGTCTCCTTCGCGTGACGAGCGGCGGCGTCGCGACTCGAATTAACCCCTCTTTTCGTGCTTTGAGCTGTTTTGTTGTCACTAAAATAGGAGTAAAAAAAACATGCAGCGAAACGCTGCTTTAAGGAATAAAAAAAAAAAAAATACATTAACGCTCGAAAACAAGAGCAGCGTTTTGTTTCATCAAAATTAACCCCTCTTTTCGTGTTTTGAGTTTTTTTATTGTCACTAAAATAGGAGTACAAAAAATCGTCTAACGAAACTGTACTTTAATGAAAAAAAAAAAAAAAAAAAAAAAAAAAAAAAAAAAAAAAAAAAAAAAAAAAAAAAAAAAAAAAAAAAAATGCATTAACGCTCGAAAACACGGACATCGTTTTGTGTCGTCAAAAAATACACGAAAATAAAAACGTGTCTCGCCTGCATTTGTCATTTATTCTTCGCCGAGACTCCCCAGGGGAAGGGGGGGGGCAAACGAACGGCTTTCGGAGGGGGCGGAAGATAAAGACGCGCCCAGGGGCCACGATAACAATCTGTCCGACACGTCAACCGTGTAATTTCACTCGCTTCTTTCCATCTCCGCTCGTTTTTAATGACCGCCGTAACAAGATGGAAAAATAATGTGCCGGCTCCGAGTTTCGAGGATCGCTCGCGCGCTGCGAGACTCGACGCAAGACGAACGCGGGCGGCTCCTACTTTCTTCCCTCGTCTCTTCCCTCCTCCTCCTTCGTCGACCTCTCGCGCTGTCACCCTTTTCTCGGGCGCGCCTGGAATTCTCGTCAGAAAGCGCATCAGGGTAGATTAAATTGCACTTCGTTAAGGTCCTCTTTCACCATTTCCGCCTTTTTCTCGTCTTCCTCCTCCTCCGGCTTCTCGTCTTCTTCCATTTCTGCCGCTTCCGCGTCCTCTTGAGTTCTTTATTAATACCTGGGAACCCGCCGGCGGGGCCTTCATGGGTTTTATTGTCGGACACTTAGAAGCCGTAAGGGAGACATTCCCTCCTTTCTTTGTTTTAATTTCTTTCCTTCTATCCCTCCTCCCTCCTCCCTCTCCGCCTCCTCCTCTGCGTCCCTCTTCATCCTCTTCGCCGTCTCCGGCCTCTCGTTTATTCCCAAGATGAAACTTAAGACTACTCGCAATTAATTCTTCTTGATACGTACCAACGTCGACGATTGTTGGCTCTACGGTTCTCGCAACTGGTAATGGCAGTTTTATTAATTTTTTTTTGTTCGTGTCTTATCGTTAAATGGAAACAAAGGCTTTTTTTTGGCGAAAAAAAAATTCGATTCTACGAAGTTTTTTGATCCTATACGATGGGAAATTTTCCGCTGATTCCAAAAATATCGTTGTTTGCTCGGAAAAATAAAAAATTCGACGAGAAAAATGCGAAAAATGGTATTTCACTTTTTTCGAATTTTGGTACTTCAGGGAAATCGGTGTAATTTTTTTTTGGGCGAAGGTAATCTGGATTTTCTTTTTGCGTTCGAAAGAAGATTCTTCAACGAAGAGAATGCAGCAGGACGGAAAGCGATATCTCGATTTTTCGATTTTTTGCAGAATTTTAAAGTTGACCCTCAAAAATCGCAAATTTTTAGAAGGGGTACCCCTTCAATTTTTGGCGAAAAAAAAATGTTCGATTCAACGAAGTTTTAAAACCCTATCCGATGGAAAATTTCCCGCTGATTCCAAAAACGACAGGTGTTTGCCCGAAAAATCGAAAATTTTAGGAGAAAAATGCGAAAAACGATTTTTTACTTTTTCCCAATTTTCGCACTCTACTAAAATCGGTGCAATTTTTCTTTGGATCAATATAATCGGGATTTTCTTTTTGCATTCGAAAGAAGACTCTTCAACGAAGACAATGCCGCCTGGCGGAACGCGATATCTCGATTTTTCGATTTTTCGCAGAATTTCAAAGTTGACCCTCAAAAATCGCCAATTTTTAGAAGGGGTACCCCTTCTAAAAATTGCGTTTTTTGCGCAAAAAAAAATTTTCGATTTCGCAAAATTTAAAAACCCTATTCGATAGCAAATTTTCCGCCGATTCCAAAAGTGACGGCCATTTGCCCGAAAAATAAAAAATTCGACGAGAAAAACGCGAAAAATGATTTTTTTTTTCGATTTTTTAAGAATTTTAGAGGCGAAACCTTAAAAATCGCAATTAGGTCTTTCCACGGAACCAGTTTCGTTTTTACTTATTCCGCGTGTCGAAGTGACACGCAATCTGACTTACGTTTGTCGCTGAAAGTTTTGCGCGATCGATAGACTCGCATCGTTCAATCTTGACGTCCGCCTTTAAGGGTCTCCCTGTCCCTTCCCTCGCTCGTCATTCCCAAACCATCGCTACTCGTCGTCCTCAGCGTCGTCTCGCTTACATCTTCACTCTCCTTTTCCACGCCCCCCCCCCCCCCCCTCCCTCCACCCCTCCATCGTCGTCACTGCTTCGGCCTGCTGTGGCATTTTTTCGCCCGTCGTCACGAGCGTCGTTAATTTTTTTTTCCTCTCACGTCCCTCATCTCGTATTCGTTAATCCGCGCGAGCGGCAGACGCTCCGAGAAGAAGCCGACGGAGATCCCATTGCTCCTTGTCAACTGACGCGCCCCTCTCTCCACTTTTACTCTCCGTCTTCGTTTCTTCTCGCTTTTTTTTTTAAACTCCGTCTGCCCTTCCAGCTCACTTTTTGGGCGAGTTTCACTTTTCAAAGTGTCTCGGATGTACCGACACTAGTTGCCTCTATATTCGTGCTTGAATTAATTTTTTTAAATTTTTCCGACAGAAGCAATCAACGAGATTTTTAATATTAATGAGAAATTATAAATTTTGGTAATGATAGTACCAAAAAGTAATAATGAAAAAAAAAAAAAAAAAAAAAAAAAAAAATTGGTAATAAAAATTTTGATAAAAAAATCGCAAAGTAGAAGAATTTATCGCGATATTATTTTTGCGTTAATTTTCTCGCTGTGTACTTTCGATAGTCGAGCAATTATTCCGTAATTCGAATAACCGAATGAAAATGAAGAATCATTCTCTCCGTAATTTCGCTTTCCCACTGATCAACTCCGAACTCGTTGCGTTACTGGATTGACGTTGTGTTTGTGTTTTTTAACCCCGATTAATTAACGCGATTTTTGATATGACGCCGGAATTGCAATCACAAATTTGCGAAATAACGGACGGCTCTTGATTGGCTGAAATATTTATATACCGCTTTCCGGATGCATTTCCCGGGGATAATTATTCCCCGATGATGAAACGCTCGATCGAGGAGAATATTCGCGACTCGTCCGGCGCAGAATTAGTTCGTTGATTAATACGATTTCCGTTGAATAAATGTACTTTGAAACGGGCCATGTAAATTTCACCTCTCGATACACCAAAACGATATACGTTTATTCGCGTTGAACCAACGTGACTCATGATCGACGCGATATTATCGCTGATAGATTCGAGAGTACAATTGACGATAATATTACAGCACTCGTTGGACGTCGCTGCCAAAATCATTATTACGCTTTCCCAGCCGCTTATCTTTTTTATTTTTTTTTTCTTCAAGGCAAATCACAATCAGTTGATCGACACCGTTTCCGTCAGATCGATAAAATTTTGAACGGCGATATCGCATCCGCTTCGTTCGGCAAAACAAATCGATACGTATAATAATTACAGTATCAATATCAACGCACATTCGACAATCTTTCGTTTTTTTTAACACAAAAATTCACTCAGAACGATAAATTTATTCCAGAATTATCGCTTTTTTATTTCATAAAAAGAAATAATAAAAATAATTCCAGAAATTTAACTTTTTTATTTTATACAAAAATAAAAAAAATAATTCCAGAATTTTCGCTTTTTTATTGTATAAAAAAATACAAAAATTAATTCCGCGTTATACAAAAGCGACTTTTTCGCGCAGGTCTCTCCAACTGAGAACCCTACCAACCAATGGGCACCGATCGATCTTCCCATTTTCCGTCTTTTTCCCCATCTTTCGTCCCTTTCCTGTGCGCCGCGTGTTTTCCTCCTCCTTAAAAAAAAAAAAAAAAAAAATCTCAGCGTCTCCACAGCACTGCGGAGCCATAAACGATAAAAGAAAAGGAGGGAAGAAGGAATGGCCGACGTCCGGGACGCACGCGTGTACCAATTTATAGCTAACGCTCGGCATAACCCGCGGTAACTGTACCTCTACCCCCGGCCGCCGCGCACAAAGCTATCCGAGATAGGCCCCGGCTCGTACACTCGTGTATACCCATTCGTTTTGCCCGGAGATAACTCTCGTCGCGTGCGAGACCCGCGCGCGGCCTAACCTGCTGCTGCAATACGAGGCAGCATAGCTACGAAAAGAATACGAGAAATCCCCCCCTCCCCCACCTCCCCTCCCCTCTTCCTGAGTCTTCCGTAACTACGACGAGATTTCGAACCTGATAAGGACGTCACTTCTGCGGAGTCGGTTCTCTGAGATATTTAACCTTCATTCCTGTTTCTCTTTCTTCCACCGAAAGTGGCCAGCGGTCGGTTTCGCTTTGTGATTAGCTTCACCGTGAAAACAATGTCGAAAGTTTTTTTTTTTTTTTTTTTTTTTTTTTTTGTAGTTGTGATAAAGAGGTCAAAAGTAGTGGGAAGATTTTTTTTTTTAAATGTGGAATAGGAAATGTTTGGGAATTATTATTATTGCATCGTTGGATTGCAATGAAAATAAAAAAAAATATGTTATAATGATTCTAAAATTATTCTAAAGATCCTAAAAAGTTATTGCAACGATTAATCGTAATAATACATTTTTATACCCAGTATGATCTTTTGGGTTCATTACAATAATTTTTTTTTTTTTTTATTTTCGTTGCATTCCAACGATGCAAACTTCAGCATAGTTTGAAATTCTGATATCTTAATAAATTCGAACTAAATGTTGACCGGTTCCGATTAATTCGAGGAAAACCCAAGTGCAACATTGCACAATTGCTGCACCGTCGAACGGTGACGTATGGCGATGAATAGTCGGGGAAGGAAAGGGAGGAGGGGAGAGGGTCGCACCTGAGAACGAGCGATATATTCGTTCGGTAACGAGTTTTCGGAGGTTAGGTAGAAGGGGGGGGGGGGGGGGGGTAAAATCGTGTGTGTTTCGATCAGCCGGCGCTGTCCTTGAAGTTTAAATTGTACTCCGTCGTATCCGACGACGCGCACTATCTTCTGCCCCACCGCCAGAGTCGGTAAAGGGGGGAGGGAGAGGAAGGGATGGAAATCAATTAGAAATTTCGCGACAAAGTTAAATTCAACCGCGTTCACCGACAAACCGCAACGATTTGGCGCCAAAAATACAGCTGCTCTCGATCAATCACAAATTTCGTGTACAATTTTATTACACGAGACGTTATCGTTATCATCGACTGACATTCGAGGAGAATGTCTCACCGATGCAGCTGAGACTCGAGTTGCCGGTTGCGCAACGCTCCGGCCTTGACAATTCGAAACAATCGAGATTCCTCGGAGCCGCTGCTCTGAGTGTTGAGATACGCGTTCGATGGGATCGAGTTCGTCGGTGGTCTCGAATCGTTGGTCGTCATGAGGCGCGTGAAGAACGGTTCGTTTGCTGTTCGATTCGATGCGCGGAGGTTCTGTCGTAAAAGTTGAGAGGCACTGCGAAGGCTGCGCTCGCAGCAGCAGCAGCAACGAAGCAGCGAGGCTCCCTCGAGCCCCCCACCGGCTTCGTTCGAGTTGGAACGGAACATCATTGATGTTAATGAGCTAGATTGGAAAGCTGTCGTCCGTTTGAAAGTTATTGAGCCTCCAACGCGGGCTCGCGCCTCTTTCGTACGCTACGTCCACACAAACTCGCTGCGAGGCTCCTCACACGTGGAATATACGAGGCATTCCATATGAAGCGCCCCCCTCAATTTTTTGTTGAAGATCTGCCATCATTCCAATTTTCGTGCATCTTGTAAACGTAAAAAAGAAATATGGAACAAATAAAAAAAAATAAAAAGGTTCCTCTCAATGAAAAAAAAATTACACGACTTTGTTTTGCCCAAAAAAGGACTGAAAATTATTCGGAAAATTATGAAAAAAAATTAATCATAAAGTACATTTAAATACCATTTAAAAAAAAATTCTGATCATTTTTTGAGACAACTCAAAATTGGGTTGGCCAGTTTTATATGGAATGCCTCGTATATAGATGCTATTCTCGCGGATCGAACCAACACACCGATCGTCTCTTTCACACAGCTCTTCTCTTCTCTTCTCGTCACTTCGACGGCACCGCACACACACAAATACACACACAGACGTCTCTCGATTCGAATGAACCGTGAGCAGCAGGCCTGACGATGGCGTCGAAGTAAAATGGAAGCCTCGCGTCTGGCTTACGTACCATACAAACTTATCTTCCCCACTCGAGAGTTATAGGGAAAAACAAAACGCGCCTGCGCTGCAAATAAGCCGGAAAATAAAAACGCTAAGCGTGGAGCGAGAATAAATTGTTCGTTTTTAAGTTCAACAATCGACACTTTGGCTGTGGAGCCAAATAAAAATTATCGAAATTTTTATGGCGAAATATAAATACATCCAATGACGAGATCCATTTGGATTCCAAATTCACAAAAATTCATGAAATATATTTCGTACAATTTTTTTTTGTAATAATTTAATAATAATAATAATGTAGAGATTATGAAATAAAATGTACACATTTAAATAGGTGGAAAAAAATACTAATTTTCGTTTTAATATTGTAAGAAATAGTAGCAACAATGAAAAAAAAAAAAAAAATTAATTGCATTGAAAAAATAATGCATTAATGATTTCTTCAATTTTTTTCACTCCTCATTTAATTCCCTCGGTTCAAAGCAATGTGCCTTCGATTCGACCCAAGTGCAGCGGTACTCTTCGTAAAAGACGTATCAATAAGTGCGACTATATATCGCATCAAGCCTAAGGACGTGAGTGCAGATGCATCGATGCGTACACGCGTCAGCATAATAATTTTCATGAATGGAAATCTGAATAAATATCAAGTCTCCTCCATGTTATTATACCTGAAGCGAGGTAATAACACGCGTAACCCACACACGCATAATATATAGCACACACGTACATACGTATAATAAAACGTGGAAAAAAAAAAAAAAAAAAAAAAAAAAAAAAATGGACGGACAGCGGAGCGGACGATAAATCAGGGGCTAATAAACAATCCGGTGCGCGCCTCGCGGGAACGCGCGGACTGAACGGCAGCAGTAGCATCAGAGCCGAGCGCGCGTATCCGGAACGAGGAATTCAACCTTTTTGCAATCGCCTCGGCGTTGCACGAGACTCGCGTCTCTCTCGCCGCCGCCGCCGAGCGGTGGCGCCGAACCGTGGATTCAAGGACGTTCCTCTTCCGTTCCTCCGCCCTCTTTACGATCACAACCGTCGTTTCCGGCTGTCTCGGTGGAATTCCGCGCTTCCGGGGGGATGTGTACTCATCGTAGCTGCTATTACCGCACAGGCAGCAGCAGCAGCCACGACTGCTTCCCTTCGATACCATCGCTGTTCACGTCCGAAGGATACCGACGACCAACGATGGGTTTGGAGAAATGTCGATTCGAAAACGACTGCTGCCAAAAACATACGTCGAATTTTTTTTTTTTTTTGTAAACCCTTTTAATGCATTTCTTGTTATATTTCTGAAAGGACTTTAAAATAATTATGTTTGTGAAGTCGTCGGTGACGAGTATTTAAAATGATGTAGTTTGCATCGTTGGAGAGCAACGAAAATTAAAAAAAAAATTATAATGAACCCAAAATTATAATGAATGAAAAATTATAATGAACCAAAAATTATAATGATCGACCTGCGTATAAAATGTTATTATAATGATTGATTTTTATGATAACTTTTTAGAATCGTTAGGATAATTTGAGAATAGTTAGAATTATTTTTTTAAAATGTTCCAACGATGCAAACTTCACCATCATTTGAAACACTCGTCTCCGACGTCGCCACGACGCTCGATAACAGCGACTGGAATACCTACAACGACGCACAAAATTGTCCACATTAATATCTCGTTAAACTCTCTTCCCCCTCGCATTTTAATATCCCACATTTCGCCGTTCGCACGATACTCAAACCTTCAATAATAAATACCTCGTCCAATTTTACATCTCCACTCCTGCTACACGCGACTGAAAAAAAGTGGCGAGTCTCATAGAAAGAAAAAAAAAAAAAAAAAAAAAAAAAAAATTGTCAGATCATTAGAGTCGCGGTGTCTACTCCAGTGGGAAATCGTTCGTATAATAAATTAATTGCCCGACGAACGGTCGACGGTACAATTAGCGCCACTGTAAAATGCCACATCGACGAGTATAATAATGCGACTCTATATATATCGTCTTACGGCTTTGGTCCGTAACGCAACGTATATATACATAGCCTGTGTTGCATTATCGCCGGAGCGGAAAACAAAGCGAATTCCGGTGTAGATCGTCTATCGCGATTTAATCGCACCCAGCGCGTATTCCCTGTAACCCACCTACCTATATACATGTATATATATGTATACATCGTAATACGCGTATCACTACCAGTACAGTTGATAATACCCACCACTGTTACGACTGTTTCCGTTACAATACCAACCAGCTCTTTCCCCCCAAACGATTATCTGACTACAGGTCGGAGAGTCGAGGGGGGTGAAGGGTAAGGGGGGGGGGGGGGGGGAAGGGATATACAGTGAGGGATCATTCGTCATGCTCTGCACGGAGAAAAGAGCTTTGCCTATTCCACGATAGCGAACCGGCGAGGGCATCGGAGTGAGATGAGTAAACCCGGAGCTCGGTTCCTCGGACGGCGACCAGTCATTGGCCACCGCGCAGTAATTAGCCATTGGTCGGTCCTGCGAATTTTCGCTGAGTCGAAGGGTGATACTGAAAGCTGAGAATCTGAAAAAAAATGGCTGATGAAAAAATTGTCGAGGAAAAAATAGCCTGAAAAAAATTTAGAAATAATGACAGGGCAAAAATGCCTGAGTTTAAGCATGTTTGTGTGTGGAGGATATAAATATTTATTTCTCGACCATTTTTTCTCGGCTATTTTTTCTTCGGCCATTTTTTCCTGATACCGAGACCCGACTACCGACCCGTGACCCTAAATCTCGTAAGTGGCCAATGGCTGCGCCCGCTTTTGCCACCGATACGAGCGCGACGTCCGGCACGAATCCCAACAGCGGCGGATTCTCCGATCCCGCGCGGATTCGCGTGCACCGCTCACGGAATCCACACACACACACACACATAGAGGAGGAGGAGGCGAGGGGGAAAAAAAGGAACTGATGGAAGGAACAGAACAGAAGGCTCGGGGCTTGATACACACAGGGAGAAAAAGAGAGCGAGAGCCCCTCGCGATACGTGCGCCGGGCTCGAAAAGTTTGTTCGTATCGTGGGTTCTCTGTGGAAAACTATAGTGAATCTCTCATCCTGTGGGGTCGATTCTCTATCCCCCTTGCCGCCCCCTCTTCGCTCCTCCTTCTCCACCGTTTCGCCCCTCGCCTCCTCCGCAGCTCCGTCGCCTATTTTTTTCTCACTCCCTCGCGCGGTTCTGATGGTGGCGCAGTGAAAGGCAGATGGAACGAGAGAGAGAGATAGAAATAAAAAAAGAGAGAGAGATGCATCAAAAGAGGCAAATCTCCTAAAAAAAATACTTCGGATAAAAATTTGAGACAAGCACACTAACGTTATTATCAATGTCCCAAAAAAACCTTGTGAAAAAAAAAAAATTCAGAAGGTAAATTATCTACACGTGGAAAAAGTTTTGAAATAAACTGAAAATTTGAGACAAGTACTTGTCTCAAATTTCTATTTGACTTGACAATAAATGCTGGGAATATTTTCAGTTTATTTCAAAACTTTTTCCACGTGTACATAATTTACCCATTGAGTTTTTCTTTTCCAAGGATTTTTTTTTACATTGATTATAACGTCAATACACTTGTCTAAAATTTTTATTCGGGAGGGTTTTTTTTTTAGGTCAAATAGGCAGATGGGGATGCGAATGGTTACGAGGAAAGCTGTACTCGGAGCTATCTCGATTCGAAACGTGGAACTTGGAAAACTGATATTGATCGCCGGCTGGCTGGCTGGCCTGCTGCTGCTGCTGCTGCTGCTGCTGCCACTGCTGCTGCTGCTGCTGCTGCTGCCACTGCTGCCGGCCGGTACACGCGCCGCGTCCTGGTTTCGTTCCCTTCGACCCTACGATTCCGCCTACTATACACTCGCTGCGCTCCATTCTACGCGTATACACAGCGGCTCATTCTGGCGGCTCATTCTAGCCTCGCGAAACATAGGCACTGCGAGCAGCAGCAGCAGCAGCAGCAGCAGCAGCAGCCAGCGCAGCAGAGCGGCCGGTGCAACGCGAAGCGTAATCGATGGAAGGCAACGTTTCGCGCGGCGGACACGTGCGCGCAACCCCTGAGAAAAGCCGGGAGGCCCCCGCGCGTGCGCCGCGGAAAAACGGCGAGCGAGCTTCGGGAAGGCTCCAACGGCGAAGAGAAAAATGGATACAGCGCCGAGGCTGAGAGTCGCGAACGCCTGGCGAGTCGTTTTACCGCCGTGAAACTGTAGTCGCTGCTGTAATTCAGACGGTCACATTATTTATCGTCGCGATGACCGTAGAAACCATCGTTGTCACCTCAGGGAAATATCTGTACAGCGTGATCATTTTTTTTTACACCACGTGGAAGGGATTTTCGTTTTTCTTCGTTATTGGATTTTTTTTGTTTGTTTTTTTTTTGTTTTTTTTTGTTTTTTTTTTTTTTTTTTTTTTTTTTTTCTGGGGAATCCGGAGATCGTTCTCTTGGGTGATGTTGCCGTTATAAAAGCGCAGGAAAAAAATATGTTCGGGGAATGATAAAAAAAAATCCGTTATCGTAGAGATTTTTTTTAGAGAATTTTCTAAAAAGAATTTTAGAAAAGAATTCTTTTCTTTTTAGAAAAGAAGTCGAATAAATTGAATACTGCGTTTCGCCTGGAAGCGCAGAAAAAAATATGTGCGGGGGACGAAAAAAAAAAGAAAAAAAAATCCCGTTATCGCAGAGATTGTTTCTAGGGAATTTTTTAAAGGAATCCTCGAGAATTTTGTGTGCAAACTTGGAAATAAACATTCGGAGGAAGTCGAATAAATTGAATGCTGCGTTTCTTAGTGTTACGCAGACGTTGTACCTGACGGCGCCGTTAAACGTTCGTTTCTTCCACTGACGCAACGATTGCTCGATCTCTTCGCACGATATCGTTAATTGTCGCCTTCCATCACCTACTTCCAGTTCCTCCCGCCTCGGCCTCGTTTCGCCTCTTCTTTTCGCTGCCGCCGCGCGCAGTCGGCCCGATGTTCCACGTGACGTTTAAATACCCGCCGCACAAACACAGATACACACACGCAGAGGCTGAGGTAAGCTAAGCCGAGCTGACGAGTGCGATGCAGAGCTCGGGGCACATATTATCCCGCCGCTGCTGAAGCAGACACAATATTGACGTGACGCGCAAAAATATTTTCGTCTCTTTGCCCATCTTCTGTGTTTAACACGAATACGCGATTCCTGAGCCGTTCGGGAGTCGAAAAATTTTGGCCTCGAGTCAATTCACGTTGCATTTTAATTTTCGCTTGAAAATTATAAAAGCAGACATGCGTTATTTTTTTAAATGGTCGAGATTAGGAATAACCAATTTTTTATGGCATCAGTATACTGATAAAAATATGGTGACGTTGAATTTTGCATCGTTGGAATGCAACGATTAAAAAGAAATTTATTCTACCAATTCAAAAATTATTTTATAGCGATTCTAAAAATTTATTATTATAATTATAACGATTATAACGATCAATCGTTATAGTTTGCATCGTTGGAAAGCAACGATAAAAAAAAATTATTCCAACAATTCTAAAATTATTTTAGCGACTCTAAAAATGTATTGCAACGATCAATGGTTATAATAACTTTTTATACCCAGCAGGAATAATTTTTTCTTTTTTCGTTGCTTTTCAACGATGCAAACTTCACTATAATAAAATACGGTTTTTAACCCCACATTTTTAACAGTGCAACCGACGAAACTCGGTTAGTCCGCAAAAAAAAAAAAAATGCCGCGCAACTTTTTCAATTTCTGCCATTATTGCTTCTGCCATTTCAACTTCTGCCATTATTTCTGCCAATTTCTGCCCTCGACACCCCTTGTTTTCTTCTGCCCGCTGAGCTGGCACGAGAAAAATTAATCGAGCAACCGTAAAGAACGTTTCTTCAGTCCCGACGTGCTTCTCATCCCCTCCCCTTCCCCCTCCCTCATGTCTCTCCCTCGCTCGCCGGATCGAAATCGGCCGAGCGAGCGATAATAAAATAATCCTTCGCCACAATAGACAATGCTCGCCGGAATGATAGTAATTCAAAGCGGATGAGGAGGGGCGAAGCGAGTGAGCACAGAGGCCGCTTCGTGGGGTAAAATCGAGAGAAAGGGCGAAGCAACGAAGCGACGGTGAAAGAGACGGCGGTGGAGGAGGGGAGGAAGGAGGGGAGGGAGGGAGGAAGGGGCGACGCAATCGTTTTCCGCACTTCCGGTGGCGACTGCCTGACCAGTCTGCGTGCAATTCCTTTCTCTTTTTTGTCCCTATTCGTATCTCATTCCCTCTCTTTCCTCGCCTTTCACCCTCGTCCTCCCCCCCCCTCTCTCTTTTTCCTTTAACATTTTTTTTTCCCAGCACTTTTTGGCCCGCTTTCCTTCTTTCGCACGTTAAATTTGTCGCCGAAGTGAAATAACACGGTCGAACGATATCGCCGTAATTCACGAAGAGGTCCCAGGAACCCGGATTCCGAAAAAGCTCCGTTGGATTTTCTTCCCCGAGACGCCATCTTGTTTTTTTTCTCTCTTACTTTTATTCTCTCGTGCGGGCCGATCGCGAGAAAAGTGCCCTTCACCCTCTCTCCGCTGCCATTCCGCTGGGCTCGAGGGTCGCAGTGGTCCCTGAAAGGGGGGTGGGAAGGGTAGGGGGTGGCAAAAAAAAATTCTTTGTAATCGTAACGAAGTGTCGGAAAAACGTGGGTCGCGAGACTTATGTGCTCTCGGCAAGCACAGCGGAAAGTAGCGTGGGCTGGAATGAAGAAAGGGGGAGAGTGAAAAGAACGGGGTGTGGAGGGGGTGGGGGGGATGGGGTTGCGACGACTGCGAGGGGGATGATAGCGAGAATTCGTGATAAAGTGGCGAGCACGGGCATTTGGCTTCCTTCGCGTGGCTCTCTTCGTGTCCCTCGTATACCGCATCTCCCTCTCTTTACCCTCTCCTTCGCCTTTCTTCTCTGCCCCCTCTTCGCTTCCAGTGATGTACGCGAATGAGGCTTCGCTTCTTATCGAGCGTATCGAGCAATACGCTCTCGAACCCTTTCACGAAAATAAAGAATTAATTGTACAGCCGTAATCACGAAACGCCAGCGTCAAATTTTTAATGCCCCCTTCAGACTCGACCGGAAATAAAAGAAAGGAAAAAAAAACAAAGGCCCCTCGTATAACGCATGAAAAACTTTTTAGAGGTCTCCCTCTTTGCGCTCAAGCGGAACACACATATTTTATTTTATCTACCCACTTCGCGTTTTTACCATAAATCTCGCGCGTTAAAACCCATAAATTTATCTATTCGTTACATGGCTCGGAGGGCTCCCCTTATTTTTTCTGGCGTTACTTATCTCGACGCGATAAGTAACCAAGCAGCAGTGGCAGCAGTAGCACACTCGGTTGGTATATCGCTGATCCCGGAAAAGATCTACAGAAGCATCGCGTATGCACACAGAATAACATTTGTGGACACGTGGTAGCCCTTCCTTCAGGCTTTTACAGATGCAAAACAAACGTGGCGAAGGGAACCGAGCTTGAAACTTAAATAAACAACATTTTTGTTAGTCTTCTTCTACCAGTTAAAAAATATTACTTGTTTTCAATAGTCCCCTACTTCAGAATTAGCCATCATCAATCCCAAAACCCATCCTAAAATTGCTTTGAAAGGCTTTGTCGAAACTAAAAAACTTAAACAATATTTTCCTTAATCTTCTTCTACAAGTTACAAAATATAATTTGCTTTCAATAGTCTCCCTACTTCAGAATTATCCATCATCAAGCCCAAAATCAAATTGCCTAAAACCTATCCAAAGACTTTTTCCCCCCTCGTGTCTCGTTAGTCGTCACGTCGACCCACACGCGTAAATCGATCCAAATACGTCCGTGTCGCACATGCACGCGGAAATTCAAGCCTTCGGCGTGGGCGCCGCGTATCGAGATTTCAGGAATTGGCATCGGTCTCGCCTCGTATCTCACTCGTCGGGCGAACGCTGGTATCCCAGCTGCCGGGCATTCGTGGCAGCATCCCGGCTTCCCGGCCGACTGACCGTCCCACTGTCCCGGAGATCTCGCCCGTTGGACCTTCTCGTTCCCTCTCTCATTCATTCCCCACATACGTGGATACGTCCGTTCGCAGCAGTTGCTGAAGAGGGAAGGGGTACAGCACCCACAGAACAGACTGCGCGGAGGCATCGACGGTAAACGCCGCTGTGACGGTAGTTAGCGGTACAGCAGTCGTGAGCAGTACTGTAGCCTACACTGGGTTCGGTGTTGGTGCCGCGTGCTCCGTGTTTGCGGCTCGGATGGACTGAGAACTGCCAACGACGACGACGGTGACGATGACGATGACGAGGTAGAGGAGAGACCATCTGGCTCGCATCCATCGGATGTCGCGAAGCGAGGAGGAACGGTAGAACGCGTATACGCAAAGCGTACACAAGCATGTTCGGTACGCTGGGCCTCTGAGACACCCCTCATGGATAATTGACCTTCCTGAATAGATAGTGTACCTTCCTACCCGGGCCCCTAGTGTATGTGTTCGGAGGAGGGCATGGCGTGAGTATGTATCGAGCATTCTCGGCTGTCGGTCACTTGCCGACTGCTCAGGCCATAGGATCGTTTGAGGGATTCCGGCACATGCAGCGGCAAAACTGTTGGTGTTGTGACGTAACGGGAATGTCAGGTTCTAGTCTTTGTTAGAGAACAGGTCTAAAAACAGGTCTTAGGTTTTTACGTCTTACGAGTTTCCGAAAAAAATTTCAGTTGCTTGTCTTTGGGACCGAGTTCAAATGTACAGTTAAAGGTTCAGCTCGGAGTCACGTAGACGAAGCTGCCGTTAAATAAGCAAGAGGAAGACTTTACACTGTTCGGGAGATTTGAACGTAGAGGATAGTACTCTAGCAGCCAACATGTAGCAAGCAAATTGGGTTCGGATAATTAGAGACGGTCGAATTGGTTCGATATGTAGGCTAATGGTTTCTCTTTTTATGGCAAACTGGTAGGAATTAGCCTGTTTGGTTGCCCAATAGTTTGTTAGAAATTAGAGAAGTTCGCGAGATTATCAGCACATGCGCATCAGCGATATGTCGAGGTTCGGTAAACGCCTCCCCAAACCCGTGCGCCGTTATCCCCAACAACCTCCATTTCGCAGATACAATCTCGTTCGATGGGCGCTCAATGTAGTCTTCCGGAAAAATGATATCAGGAACAGGGAATAAAGTCAAGCATTAACGACCCGGGATACTTATCCCGATATCCAGTTGCGCCCATTAGCAGATCCCTTCGTAAAGATACAATTCAAGAGGCCTGCACTGGCCTCCGGATTACAGTTCCTAACGCAGGGTCAGTCCTTAACGACTTCTTCTGCGACGTTTCACCGCCGATTCGGGATTCATTGGACTTATCAAGATTCCTGGGGAAAATCTTGAGGATTTGCTGCACCTTCCTCGTTTGTTCCTTCGTTGCCTCTAAGACCTAACCTCTCTTTTTAAATCTCACAGATATCTCCAGGCAACAATATCAACGCCTATCGACGATCACGTCGTTCGGATTGCGTTCATTCGTCGTTTCGCACTCCATCCATTTTCCCGTACGTGACATTCTGTGTCTATCCTTAAGTCTGGAATATAGGTGCTCATTTTTTTCCTCACCATTTTTGCTTCATGGAACGTCGTCAGTTTCGTCCTAGCATTTTTCTTCGTCTTTCCGCATCCTCGTCGCCGATTCGTGGTCCACCCTCGTCTCCGCTGTAACCGAGGGAACGCGTGAATTCGCTTTAATTTTAGCCGCTCGACCCCTCCGCCCTCGACGGCAATGCCTCCGGGCAGGCAAGCAGACCGGGGCAGCCAACTGAGCAAGCTAGCACACGCGCAGTACGGTATGCACACTGCGTACCACGGCAGCCTTGACATCGTAGACGCATTATTCATACCTTAATGAATTCCATCTCGCTCCTTGGTCTTCTTCGCCCAGTCCCTTTCCCTCGTGGAAACAGCCTCCTGTCCCCTCGAGCTGCCTGTACCCTTAGACATGGCATCCCTGCGAAACGACTACCAAATATCGTCGACACATTTTTCATCGAAGAAATGTTGAACCCCAGTGGGATTCGTCCTACCCTATTCCCAGGAAAATAGCTACACGATCCTTACGATTTAATTGGAGAACCCGACTAAATATTAGCGCTGTGTTAATAACGAACGTGGCCTCGCAGCCTCAATTAGTTTATTGAAATACCGAGAATCACTCGACTTCTAAGACACATTTACCAGAATCCAGACATTTAAATAGAAGTTTTGAATTATTTCCGAGCGAAGATAAATATTCTTGAAAAAAGTTAAGAAAGGATTCGTTATATCCTTAACAAGATACCTTTCACCCTGGCAAAGTTATCACTACTCTTCTTAGGAAATATCCGAGCTCGTTCCGAGACCCTCCTCGGTTGTATATTCCATGGACTATAATATGAGTTGGATCCCTTCGGCTGAAAAACCGAGCGACGAAAATGGACTGAAAAAATAAAAGGGTAGGAAGACGGTACAGAAAAGAGGAAGAACCTCGTCGTCGTCGTCGTCGTCGGCGTCGTCATCGTCTTCGTCGTTTTTCGCATTCCACTTCGTCCCCCGACTCTGCCATCTCGCTTTCTTTCATATTTTAATTTTACGCGTCACTCGAACGATCTCTCGTCGTCTCATAAAGTCACTCGGCGCTGCGGTGTCGTATTCAACATGCTTTCATGAGCTGTAGTGTCAACATCGCGACTGAAAGGACACTGAAAACGTTCGTAACTTCCTCCTTTTGTCTCCTCTCACAATCCTTTCGATCTTTCAATCCCCTTGACGAACCTTTGTTCCCGCATTATTTAACAATTTTATATCCATTATCAGAACTTATAATTACCTGGCGATTTGGTGTCAAAATGTCTTTGCGTCAGAATAAATTCTGCCAAGAAAAAAAAAAATCTTCCTTTATAATTAAAACCAATGCATTCTTCGCTATTTCGCTTTTGGAATTGATAACAAGCTATCTCAATGCCCGACTTACAATATTTTCATAACGAACCTTCCAGCTTGTTAATAATGCGAAGTAGGTACACAGAGTTCAAACGAGGGCTTTATTTTATTTTTGAAAAAAAAGTGGAATCCAGATACGAAAGTTTTGCGTGGAAATAGGAAACGTAGAATGCGGGTTCCAGGAGGAAGAGGCTGAGGAGGGTAAGGGGGTTGGGGGGGGGGGGGATTGATAATGGGAGGGGTGAAGAGACAAGTGATGAGATGGAGATACGAGGGTTGACTAACGAATCGACGGTGGAACGTGGGGGAGAGGTGGTTAGTTTCCAATGCCAGTAGAGCGAAGAGAGGACGTCAGGGATGAAGGAAGAAGGACGACAGAGGGGGATGAGGGTCCTTCGCGAACGTGGAACGAGTCGGTCCTCCCGACCAACAAGAAACCTGCAGAGTTGGTACACGTAGAGAAACTCTGTCCTCCCCCTCCCCCCCCCACGATTCCGTCGGTTCGACGGGGACGAACGTCGACGATGGTGGGGGGAGGGGGAGTGGGTGGAGGTTTGCATGGGGATGAAGGGCCGTTGGACCGGTAGTATATGAGGTTAGTTAGCCGTCCTCGTGAGCTGCATATTAAAAATATTCAAATGGCCCCGCCGAGCCCAGAACGCGTTCGTATTACCCGGTCCAAGAGCCACCAGCGCTTGTTCGCCATGTCGGTGTTGAACACCAACCTCCATAACGGCTAGAGGGGGGTTAGGGGTAGGGGGGTGGCTTGTAGGGTCCGGCGGTACCGGGCAATTTACGAGGTTGTGCGATAGTGCAAATTATGTTTATGAAACAATGCACTGGCACTTCTTCCTACCAATTTCCCTCTCTCTCGGCCATTTCGTTCATGTCCATTGCAGACCGGCAGCGCATTTTCTTTATTCGTATCATGGTCCACGGAGCATCAAGTACCCTAGCACCCTATTTCCCCCGTCCTCTTTCGCGGAAAATTGTACGGCGGCTATACAGGTATATCGCGAGACTGAAAGTATATTGTGCGCCTTCTCTTTCGCGCCTCCTGCTTGCCTCCTGCTGCCCTCTTCCTCACCTCTTCCCTCTGAGCTTTGCATTCTACTTTCATATTCGTCTGGATATTTATGCCACACACTTGGACCCCCATTATCTCCGGCTCTGGATGGTGCGTGTCTCATTTCTTTCCTCGTTCTCTTCTGTATTCACAGTACCCACGGCGCTTCTGTTTTTGTTAATTTTTTGTTTTTCTGACTCTTACATTATGGTTACATTGTTCTGGTCGCGCGCAGTTCACTTCACTATCGTCGCTATCTTGTACGCGGTGTTATCTGGCGTGTGAAATAATAATTCGTACAGTCAGTGAAACCTGTCTGTGTAATGGTATGCCCATTATTTGTGCTCATGTCCAGTAGTTGTGCTCATCATTGGCATGTCCTCTATTTGTGCTCATCATTGTTCGTTAGTGTTGTCGTTTATTATTTTGACGGTCGTCGAGTCTCCGCAACGTCTCTAATTTAGGGTAGCTTCAGGCTAGTCTAGACATTTTGCATCGCATTCGCCTACCCCAAATGTCGGACATCGTCCTGCAGTCAAGTTGCAACCCTCAGAACGTTAGCTGCACACTTGCAAGACGTTAAGCACACGCCTTGCACCCGCAAGACATCCATTCATTTATGCAATCGAGTTTGCAAATAAGGAACGACAACACCCAGGCTCTCCTTCGAATTAGCAACATCCTTCCCCCCACCCTTCTCGCGTCTTCCTCGCAGCGGCAACCCTACGAAAGTACAACACGGTCGTATATATCCCCGCAGCTATAGAGCCCAATCTTCTTGCCATCTTGGGGCTTCTGTAGCTGAGGTCTGGTGCCACCAGCGAGAAAACAAGACGGGGGGTGTTTGGGGGGATTGGAACGCACGACAATATGGAGCGGGCTTCAAATCATCTGCTACGAGAGCAAACTTTGGACCCTCTAATTCCCTTCGTCGGCGTCAGACGACGACTTGCGCCGCACTGTTTTAGGATGATAAACAGACGACCATAGTTCCATTTTGATTCTGTCGAGTCGATTGGGAGATTGAAGCTGTAACAATGGAAATTGCACCCTCGCGGAATTGAGAAAGGGACCTCATGGTCGGTGACCATTAGACTGCCGGAATGAGACACTGTGAAACCGAACGACAGTGGCCATTGGATTGCTTATGGACGGAGTGTAATTTCCAATAACCTTTGTTATCATCAAAATGGCTGTGTCCGCCATTTAGGGAGATGCCTTCCTACATATTCTTGTCTTCTAAAACCGTGACTATATTTCGAATGAATTTTTGCTGTGAAACCGAACGATGGCCATTGGATTGCTTATGGACAAATTTCCAATAACCTTTGTTATCATCAAAATGGCGGAGTCCGCCATTTGGAGAGACCCCTTCCAACTTAACCTCGTCTTCCAAAACCACGTGACTATATTTCAAGTGAATTTTTATGGCGACGAAGAGATACATTCTCAGCTGGATATCCAGCTGAGAATAGTGATAGTTGCACTCGCCGAGGGTTCGTGGAAGGTGGAAACAAAGTGGAGAGCAGTATAGAGCTAGGAGAGTAGTCCGGGAGCGAAGAAGGGAGGAGCGTTTGGCTGCGACCGAGGCTCTACAGCGCGAGATAGGGGAAGGTAGAGGAGTTTGCCAGCGGTCGTATAGGAAGAAGGGAACTAAGGAGACGTAGGGGGGAAGGGGGGGGGATGGGGGGCAGAAGGTAGTACCGCTGGTGTGCAGCTTCGTCGATAAGATTTGCATGTACGAAGGGGGAGTGGCTCGAACTACCGATTTGTGACCGACCAACCCTCCCAAAGCCCGAGGAGCAGCAGCAGCACTGTACCAGCAGCAGAACACCGCACCGCTATATACCCCCCTCCCCCCTCCCCCCTGACCCCCTGCCAGCACTCTATACCTCTATTCCCCGCGGACGCTACGACTCTCCGGGGTGCGATTTACAGCACGCGTGACTCTGCAACCTCGTTTCTTCCTGCACCGGAGCACACGGAGTCTCCTCTCTTTCCCCTCTCCTCTCTCGATACGCTTCCTTAATTCTCGTGCGCAACGAAAAAAAAAAAAAAAAAAAAAAAATAGACCTGCCAAAATTACCGCTGAAACGAAAAAGGGGAACTTGGAAATAATCGTCGATTATCGTCATTTTGCAATAATCAGCTGAGTTTTTTTTAATAATAATAATAATAATGATAATAATAATATGAATAAATTGCCGCTGGAAAGACGAGGAAGTAAAGTGATAATTTCGAGTCGTTAACCTCTCAGGAGCCGGTTTCTTTTTTTTTTTCTTGCTTCCTGTTGAATTCGATGTGTGTAGTGAGATCGAACAATTTTGATCCGCAAGGACGATTACGTTGATCTTTTTACGCGTCAGCTCCTGGGTCAGTTCGATGCGACGCTGCGGGGAGGAAGACGAGGATGAAGAGCATTGTGATAAAAAAAAAGAGTTAATCGACGATCGACGTTGCATCTCGTGATTCTCGTCAACCTTGGCCAAGATCGAGAGCGGAGCGCGTCGGCGAGTTCTCGACGACTTTCTAAAGTACCCGTCGGTGCCCTCACCGGTTAGGGCACCGACGGCGAATCCAGTTCCTTATGCAGCGGTAGCCAAAGCGGTAAACACCCGCCGGCGATTTTAATCGTTAATTATTTTATTTTTTTTTTATACGATGCAACACGTGATATACGATATAACGACATAAGTACAATGTACGCGTTTTCGGCCGACACTCGACGAGCCGGGTACCGTTAATCGCTGCGACGGACCGTTTCGCAACATCACCGCGGGACTTTTACCGCTTTTACGTCTTTTACTGAAGATTGCACCGAAACTTTGGACTCCCGAAGAAAAAAAAAGAATTGTGGCGTAAATTTCGAGGTCTTTGCCACGTGAAGTACCGGTGACCTTTTTCAAAGCGTATAAATTTCGATATAAAAAATCGTATGTAAATGTCTTCATTTTGAAACCGATGAGTCTTTCGAAAAACAAGGAGAAAAAATTATCGGTGACCTGTAAATTTCACAATGGGTACATTTCGATGGTTCATTTCGGCTTTGACTGTTGAAAAGAAGATTGAAGCTCGAGTCGAGATTCCTGGAACTTTTTTTTTTTTTTTTTTTTTTTGTACACGTCCGTCGCACTTCCCAAAAGGTATTCGAAATTCCCGCACACCTGTGTTGTTTTCGATGGACGGTTAGACGCGGTTCGAGCGGTTGCTAAAAATAAAATAATTAACGAAGACGAGGTAACCGTCGAACGGAGACGAAAAGATAGGAGGACGACGACTGCCGTAGATTCAAGCCACGCGCCGCAAATGCGCTTCTATTTGCATACTCGCTCGAAACCTAAGCGAGTAGAGATTTTAGTTCGTTCTGTCAGATCCGACGTTCCGGATTTCCTTGTTCAGATTATTATTTTTTTTAAACAAAATAATTAATAATAAAAACAACAGCTTTCTCTGTGGCTTAGATTAATTTTCATTAAAAATAAAAATAAGTAATATAATATAAATCATAATAATAATAATAATAATAATAATAATAATCAAATAAATCTTTATAAAATAAATTGATTATTTTTCTAAAAAAAAATAATCATAATAATGAGTAAAAAAATAAAATAATGAAAAATAATCTGAGCCACAAGTAAAACATATTTTCAAAAACCCCACCGAATGCTAATTGGTCCGGACGCTACCTCCCCAACATATATACATTTCTATTTTTTTATCAACCAATCACTTCCCACGTTGCGCGGAATACGAAACGAGCTACGTAAAGTGCACCAATGCAGATCCGGACCTTCGTAAGAGATTCCAGTCCACGTTCAACCCTCCCGCGTCTTTTTCCTTTTCTCCTTTAATCCCTATTCTCCTTCCCCCCCCCCCTCCCCCCTCCCCTGCCCCCAGGGGGAGCGTCGGGCGAGCTCGTGCTCGGAAAACAAGGCGAATGTCCGCGATTCGATTTGCATACTCGAAACAGCCCGAGCATTAGATAACTACGTAGCGACTGCTGAGCCTGCGCTCCCGACGCTTTTTCTCCGCCGCGTCCCTTTCGCCCTTCCTTCCTCCTCGACTACTATACTCGCGACGCCATCTGCAGGGACGAATCGCCCGCTCAAGTGGCTACGCGCACGTGGGGCACGTTTTACAAGATAAAGCATACGCGCATCCCACTCGGATCTCCCTTCTTCCGGTAAAGGGAGAAGGGTAGAGGGGGGGGGGGGGGATGGAAAATGCCACGTTTTCTCTGGTATCTCTCGTCTCGTTTCGCGAAAAAACGCACACGTACGTCGTTGCCGTTTCGTTTCACTTCGTTCCTGCTAAGCAAAAAAAAAAAAAAAAAATAGTGGAAGGTAAAAAAACAGCATTGCGTTCCGACTCACTTGGCTGAGTCGGGCACCCCCCCCCCCCCCCCTTCCCCCCCCCCTTCCCTTAGACGTCACGGATGAGCGAAATTCACCTTCGACAGCGATCGTTCACACACACAAAATCGAACTGGCTGTGCCTGTGTGTATAGGTTACTAAATGCCTCCGCGTTTTTTCAGCCCTCGTAGAGCGCTCCACAGGTGAAACGTCGCGCGTGTGGGTCGCTGGTAGTACCGCGCACAGGTGAACTGACGGTGAACTGCAGACGCGGATAACTTGCGGAAACGATCCAGACGAGCGCATGGATCGAGAGGCGAGACACGCCTCGATATACATAGCGGATAATGTGTGTACGCAGTGCTTTGGATAGGATAATATGTGTACGCTATCGGCTCGTACCGTTTGCCTTCGAAGATTCGTACGGCGGACGCGGTTACCGTAATTTTCGAGCGAGATGAAACCGCAATATCGCATTATTTCCCGGTTATGACTTATTTAAAAAAAATATATGGAATTTTTTTAAATAATTTTTTTCGAGATTGAAAGGCACTGAGAAGCTCTCGAATTTTTGGAAGCGAGATTCTTTGACCCCCCAGCCCCCCTCTCCTTCCCCCAGGAATAAGGAGCTACCGTCTCGCCGCGGATCCAGAGCGTATCGGGAAACTGCGCCCAGAAATACAAGTAAAGGGATCCCGGTCACGTATAGGTTCCGACTGAATATATGCGCGCCTGGCGATATTCTCCCGCCGCCGATAACCGATGATACATCCGCGTGTAAAAAAGATGCACGCGACGTAGCGTTGCACGTGCATATTGCTGCAGCGTAAGGGCCCGTAAGTGCAGCGAAATGGTGTCTATGGGGGAAGGGTGCTGGGAGGATATGCACGTAACTCGTGCATAAGTATCTACACACGTGTATATATATCAATATTATATACACATTTGATATATATATGTAGACATGCTCGAAGGTACCTATACAGCAGTTTAAGTACAGATGTATACAGGTTTGTGTATCTATGTAAAAAAAATATATATACACACTCGATATATATATGTACACATACTCTGAGGTACCTATAGAGTGGTTTAAGTACAGAAGTGTAGGTTTCCAGGCAATGCGACGCGATACTCTGGAGCCAACAGTCGTTCGCCTCTCAGTCGTACGTTTCGATGCAGTCGCTGACGATGCATCTACCCCCCCTCCCCCCCACTCCTCCCTTCCCACCCGTTCGGAAGGATAATATTTCACGCGACGCAGGGAAAAGATGATCCGTCCTTGAGTAGCCTCGGTGCAACGTTCTTCGCCTCCGTTCCTGACGCTTTTATTATTATTATTTTTATTATTATTATTATTTTCGTCGCATTTTACTTCATCGTCTCGCTTCGACAGTGGAAATAATATCTCGTGGCTTTTCGAGTGGTTTTTTATCCCTTGCGTTTTTTTCTATTTTTTTGTGATTTTTTTGATGCAAATCCTCTATTAAAAAGTTCGCGAGCAACCACTGTTGTCGATTTATTCAGCATCTGATTGGTTGTTGGGAAACCGTCAGCTGTTTGATGTTTAATATCACGAAATTTGGCAGTTTGATAGGAACAAAAAATCGTTTTTCGCGTTTTTCTCCGCGAATTTTCGATTTTTCGGGCAAACATCTGTCGTTTTTGGAATCAGCGGAAAATTTCCCATCGGATAGGGTTTTTAAAGTTTGCGAAATCGAAAATTTTTTTTTCGACTAATTTTGGGAAAAATGGCAAGGGGTACCCCTTCTAAAAATTTGCGATTTTTGAGGGTCAACTTTAAAAATCTGCAAAAAATCGAAAAATAGAGATATCGCGTTCCGCCTGGCGGAATTATCTTCGTTGAAGAGTTTTCTTTCGAACGCAAAAAGAAAATCCCGATTATATTGATCCAAAGAAAAATGACACCGATTTTAGTAAAGTGCAAAAATTGGGAAAAAGTGAAAAAACGTTTTTCGCGTTTTTCTCCTACAATTTGTTATTTTTCGGGCAAAAATCGGTCACATTTGGAATCAGCGGAAAATTTCCCATCGGATAGGGTTTTAAAACTTCGTTGAATCGAACATTTTTTTTTTCGCCAAAAAAACGGCAAGGGTTACCCCTTCAAAAAAAATTTCGAGTGCTAGCGAAGCGAGCACGTTGTTCCTAGTATAATAAAATTGGTATGACTTTTTACTTTTACTGACGAAGTCATTTTTTTCTGTGTTTCAGGTACGAATTACTCGAGTTAATTGCTGATTGGGGACTGCCAAGGAGATGGGGACGATAAGTAGACGTGAAATTGTGGTTATTAATTAATTTATTATTAAGTGCCATTTTATGCGAAGAATGTAGCAATATTTTTATTTAGGGTAAATTTGACAGCAGCTATCGACCGTCGATCAAATCGCAACTTATTTTTCTCGGCGATAGAAATTTTCTTCTTTCTCTCCGCAATATGCCAATCGCGAGGGTCGAGAGGTGGGAGGGGTGAGGGGGAGGGGGGGGGGGGGGGGGGTTGATATCTCCAGTGGAAGCCCCGTCTGTGCCACGGAAAAGCCCCGTCGAACGAGGGCTGCGCGACCCTCGATCGTGCAACGTGAAACGCATTTTCAGGCCGTGATGGAAACTTCGCGATCGGCTCGACCCCCGGGGAAAAAGCGAAAGCGTCGGGGAGGGGGGAAAAAAATGAAAAAGAAAAAAAAAGGAGACAGCAAGAGAGAGAAAGATGCCTCCGGAAGATGCATGAGACGTGGGAAAGAAGAAACAGGAGGTGCTATGCTGGTGCCTATAAAAATCTCAAGTGACGTCAGCTTCTTCTCGCCCGTCCCTCGAGTGTCCTTCTCCCTCGTACCCCCCTCCCCTCCCCTTCACCATGTTATTCCATCGACCCGACGCTCTGCCAAAATAAAATTTCCAGGATATTGTGTCTCCCGGAGCTATCGGCGAATATCGACAGGAAGTCGTCCCGCTTCGAGCTGTAATATTATACTAAACTGCCGGGTAAACGATATTGGCAGTTTAAGGAACGGGCCAATCGGTTCGTCCCATTGTCGTCGTCTTCCCCCCCCCCCCCCCCTCCCCCGGTCTTGTCGTGGCTCCATATGCGTCGAGCGCGAAATCCTGATCGTTTGGACGGTTTTAACTGGACGTCTGACGTCTCCCAAAAAAAAAATGGTTTTCACTATTTCCATCGACTTCCGCTTCTGAGAAAAAAAAATTGCTCAGTCCAACAAAATGTGCGGCTGCGGGCGGCGAAATAAATATTTTTACAGATGGGACTAAATATTCGGCAATGCTAATCGAGATTTTTTAAATTCAATCACCAGTTGCTTCGATCAATTAAATAAAAATTAAATTAAATTAAAAATATTGTGTCTAATTTGCAAAATATTTATTTCGTTGTCCGCAACCACACATTTTGTTGGATTGAGCAATTTCTTTTCTCATGTTTAGATTAAATCCTTTCGACCTCTCTTATCACCTTCCATCCTCCTCACCCCCTCAAAATTTTCTCATTTTTCCATCCCTTTCCCTCTTCCCTCTCCCACACCTCCCCCTCCCCTCCTCCCTCCCCCTCGTTTACCCACTTGGCACGCGCCGCGCGGTCCACCCTATTTTTCATCGGTAATTTTCCACTGGCTCCCTTTTCGCCACCGGAGCAAAAAAAAAAAAAATGCGAGACTAGCAGACGACGCCGACGCCGTTTGCCATTCCGCCGAGCGTCGGTGTTGGAGCTCGGCGAGTTCGATTCCCGCCGCTGGAATCTCCTCCGTTCGCCACTCCGTCGACCACCACAGCCGCAGCCGCCTGGCGCGTTATACTTTCTGAATAATAATCAGCGACGCATTTGGAGTCGAATCGCGCGCCGCGAGCTCTGGCGCGAATCGCATGAAGCAGCGAAGGGAGTGGGGGGAGGGGGGAGGGGGAGGGGGAGGGGGGGGGGGCTCACCGCGTTCCGTCGCCGTTTCCGGCGCTCGGATTCTCGTCGCTGCGGCTCCAGCGATTCTGGTTGCAACGGCGAAGGGACCGCAGAAGGGCCGCGGAGTCGCCCCCCCCCCCCCCTCCCCCCCCGGGAATCGAGTGGCATTATCGTCGCTGATGAATATTCAGCTGTGGCAACGACGACGACGTCGTTTGCCGAGGAGAGTGTCTCGCGACTCTCGGTTTTCGCCATAGTCGAAGATGTTTATACTCGGATGTCCCTTTCCATCTCACCTGGATGTGTATAACTGGTTAGAGGGAGGGGAGGGAGGGAGGGGGGGGAGGGCCCTTTGCGATCTTTCCATGGATCTCGCGAGTAGCGATCCTCGATCCTCTCACCACGATTATAAGGAGCAGTGGGGAGGGGGAGGGGGGTACCCTGCACCTTGAAAATTTTTTAATTAAAATCCATAATAATCTCGGCATCGGCCACGTTCCCTGGATTATTTATCGTCGAATCTCGGGATGAGTAATGAAAATTTATAAGCTTGCTGATTTTTGTAGATACATTTTTTTAATAGGGAATTTTATTATTTTTGTCGTACACTTTTCAATAATTTAATACCCAAGAAAAAAAACACTGGAATACGAAACACCGAAAATTTATAACTTCGCTGATTTTGTACTAGGAAATTTTATTATTTTTATCGTCGTCCACCTTGCAATAATTTACCCAAGTAAAAAAAAAATCACTTGAACTCGAAACACCGAATTTTGTGATTTCCGGCACTCGTCGGATTAACCTACCAATTACGCGAAAATTCCTGTAATAATTTACCCCAAAAAAAAAAAAAACCATGAAACACCTTTCGGTATATTTACGAGCGTTGACGAATCTCGCGAATTTCGGGCCACTCGCGCGATTACCGCCGCCAATTACGGCGAAAGGTCGTTAAATAAGGCGACGCGGAGTCGAGTGCGCGCCGAGAGTTTCCCCAGCAGCAGCAGCAGTAGCAGCAGCAGCAGTAGCAGCGACGTATGCGCGACCCATACTGCGCTTCGATACCGGAACCATCGTCAGCGTCGACTTGTGTATACAGCCAACGAGCGCCGAGGGAAACTTTATCGTCGGCTCTCAAGTCGTTACTCCTGATTTGCATTTGTTATTATAATTGGGAATAATCGATGCGACCGTCGCGGCGGTATAACAACCGCCACGCGTCCGCGGGCGAAATTTCCGCGGCACTTTCGCCCTCAGCGCCCGAATTTCCCTCTTCACTGCCTCTTCGCTCTTTCCCCCGAAAACGCAGCAGCAGTCGCCTTCCGGAAATGGATCTCGACGGATTTAGGGGTCGCGAAATACGTGTTTAGCGATAATAACGATAATCACCCCGAATTACACGCGACCGTAAATCCCGACGTAATTTGCGCTACTCCTTTCGGCACTCGCACAGCTCCGGTGAAAATAAAATAGTTCCCGCGCCGCGAGAGCTGCTCACAGAGAGCATAATAATCGCGCCAGCGACGATGATAATCTCGTTATCGGGAATTTGCGATCGGCGCGCGTAGAGCGATTTCCCCGGGGAAAATGGAAATTAATCGTTTCACGGTAAATAAGTAATTTTCGCGGCGAGCGATATTCGGCGAAGCTGACTGTTAATTCGACGATCTCTTCGACGTTGGTTTCGTCGTTGGTAGCAATCTAATCAATCGAGTTGTTCCATCGAAACATTAATTTTTCCACAGCTTCGCTTACATTTTTTTTTTTTTACAAATTTACATTTATTTGAAGGAAAAAAATAGAATTAATTCTCAATAAATTCTTGGCGTAGTTAATTTTTAATAAAAAAAAAATTCAGTAAATCCCAGCTACATATTCTAACGATGCTAAAATAATTTTACCCATTCTAAAAAAATTGTTAAGACAATTAATCGTTATCATAATATACTCAGTACGATTTTTTGTGTTCATTAAAATATTTTTTATTTTTTTTTTTATTTTCGTACCATTCCAACGATGAAAATTTCAACATCATGTCGACCAAACATACTATCCATGCGGTCGCGGATGCTTCTGCCATTACACGCGTTCGGCTACTGTGCACATTCACTACTGCTACTGCTGCTGAGGCAGCGGCGCAACCGGTGCTGTCACTTCGCTGGCGTAACACACGACGACGACTACGACGACGTCGTCGTCGTAGTCGTCGTCGTCGTCGTCGTCGTCGAGCCAACGGCTGCAGGCTGCAGGCCGGCTCTGCTGCTCCAGTTAACACGGTCGAGCACTTATCGGAAATTATCAGCGAGACGTAACTCCCATTACGAGGCGAACTGCGGCTCGTTAAGGTTCCTCTACCTGCCTCGGAGAGGCAACGGCAACGGCAGCAGCAGCAGCAACGCCACCAACAGCAGCAGCAGCAGCAGCAGCGTCGAGTGAACGTCGGCCGCGTTATCCACGGATTTGTAGCGCGGGGCTTATACGCCGCGTACACGTATATATATCGTCGACACCCACGACCCGAAACAACCGTCGACCTCGAAGTAATTCCGATGGACGCGAGAGAGCAAACGCGCTCGGCTATTTCGCATCCGCAGCAACGCAGCAGCGACATCGTCGTCGACTGCTCTGTGTTGCCTGCGTTTGACCTGTGTATATACAGGGTGATTCAGAATGTTTTTGTCAGCCGTTGAGGAAAAATAGTTGACCATCTCGGGAAAAAAGTTACTTAGCCGTTTTTCGTAATTCGCAATATTTATTTATTTACAAGCATTAGAAAAAAAAATAACCAATGGGGACAAATAAATGAATAAATATTTAAAAAATACTATTTATTTATAGTATTTATAGTATTTTTTTAATATTCGTTTATTTATGTTCCCATTGGTCTATTTTTTTCAAATTTTCGATAAATAAATAAATATTGCAAATTACAAAAAACGGCTAAATAATTTCGTTCCCGAGGTGCTAAACTGTCATTCTTCAACGGATGACAAAAACATTCTGAATCACTCTGTATATATATATATATATCTATAGTAGGGTCTGTGCGCACCTTCGGGGAGACACGAATCATTTTATTAATTGAGCCCGTCGTTGCGTTTACGACCGCGATGCGCGACCAGTGAGAATTGCATCGAGGCCGAGGGACAATGAGTTTTTAGCGGCGGACGAGTGTATTGCACATACGTATAAATATATATGTGGAGGTTTTGGGATATGTGGACGTGTATGACATTTGGATGACATTAATTGGCCTTTATTTTCCTCTTTATTGCTCGGTTTAATTACGCTTTTTTTTTGCAACTCGTATTTTCAAATGATAATTGGTTTTTTTTTTTTTTTTTTTTTTTTGTGATGCGACGAAAATATTGTGTCTCCCGCTGGGATGGACGATGGGAACAACTCGTTTCTGGTGAAATTTCGTGGATGTTGCGGTTTGTATTAATTTGGTTGAAAAAAATGTTTATATATTTTTGGGTCGGTTATTAAAAATAGTGGGGGTCGAGAATGAAGCCGGAAATATGTACAACGTTGATTGCAAATTCGAGCTTTCTTTGTGATGTCTCATTTGACTACGAAAGTGACGATCAAAAAAATTTAAAAAAATAAAATAAATAACAATTTTACCTGACTCGCGTTTCTTCAAAATGAAACATTTATTTTCTTTAGAAAAATTTTCACGTGAACTCGAATTCGAATCCGAACCTAAAACGGGTTCGTGTGCAACATTTGTAAGACGTAATCCGGTCACAGGTGGACGATCGTCCACCTGCGACCGAAGTCGAGGCAGGTGCTTTAATTGTAAAGTCAAACGTCGCGGGTGGAATCGGTTGGAGTGTGGGAAAGCGTCGAGGGTTGCGAGGAGAAGGGGGGGGGGGGGGGGTTGCTCAGACCCCTCTCGATCCGTACGGCAAACGCGCGACCGAAAATTCATGCACCGCGACGACATTACCGGAAGTCGATCGCAGGGTTCGCGCAAACAAAATTCGAAAATTCACAACCGGAGGACGCGTATTACAATTCCGAGCTCAGGGTTCGGTAATACAGCGCGGGAAAAAAAAAGTGTGTCAGGATGCGTCACGGTCGGCGAGCGCGAGGGAACCGACGCTCGATCCGCTCGGCTCGACCTCGTCGAGGTTTCTTCGTTTCGCTATTGTCGGACAAACAAATCTGCTTACGTAAACAAAAAATGTCTACTCAATCCATTAAGTAATTTTCTAAAAAAAAAAAAATTATTGCGTTATGAATAAGTATCTAATTTTTTATATCTGTCGTATAGTAATACTAATAACGATAATAGCACTAATAATAATAAATATAAAATATCTCTATATTAAAAAAATAAAAATCACGCCCAACGTTGCGAATGAAACGAAACAAAAAAATAAAAAATAAAGCTCCGCAGGACTCGACGATTCCCCAGAGAATTTCGCAGCAGCGTAGAAGAGAAATTACGTTTTCAGGCTGAGCGAACGAGCAGCGCGCGTCGCGCGAGCGCCCGAAACGTATATGGCGGGAGCACTCAGCGGAGTTCATTATGATGATAATGATGCGTCGTGCGGCGCATATAGTGCACAGTAGACTCGGCGGACGGGACGGATAAAGAGGCGAAGCGCGAGCGAGCGGCGAGACGCCGCCGCCGGTGAATCCTCTCGCTCGCGGGGTTGCATAGTCGAGCGTGAAGTGCCGCTACTCAAAGAGAACAAATTCGCGCGGGAGAAAGGGACGCAGGAACGGTGAGCCCGAGTGGAGCGGTCGCGAAGGACGGATGGATATTGTTGAGGCAGGAAGCGAGAGGGATGAGGAGGAGGAGGAGGGAAGGGGGAGGGGATAGAAGAGGAGCTCGGACGACCGGACGACTGGACGAGAAATCCGGAGAGGGACTAAATTACTCGTCTAGGAAACCGGAGGACTGTGGTCCATCTGTTCGCAACGCCAGAATCGTCGTCGCTACTGTCGTTGATACTTAGAAAATTATTGTAAGGAATCGAAAGGATCGTGAAAAAATTCTGGGTATAAATTATTATAACGATTGATCGTTATAGGGTAGATGAATCGTTAGTGGCCCTTGTGACCTATATTGTGACAATTTTTATTATTTTATTCTTCAAGTTTCCACGTTATAGCCACGCGTGGCTTTATTGAAGTTTGCATCGTTGGAATGCAACGAAAAAAAATAATAAAAAATTCTAACGATTCTAAAAAGTTATTATAGGATTCATTTAATAATATAGGAGACATTCCTATAATGACTTTTTAGAATCGTTAGAATTTTTTATTATTTTTTTTTCGTTGCATTCCAATGATGCAAACTTCAATAAAGCCACGCGTGGCCGTAACGTGGAAACCGCCTTTAGTATAAAGGCGCCGTCGTACTTCTTCGGTAATCGCTAGAAATAGTCGAGTGTGTATACGCGCGCGCGTCTCGCACGTGGGAATTCATCGGGCATACCCGCTCGGCTCCCGGACGCTCATATTTTACCGTAACGAGTTTTGGGTGGAGCTCTCTCCGTACGACTCGCACGCACGAGACGTCGCCTTCGGACTCATAGTCGTCCGATACTCGCGAACAAAGAACCCCCCAAAAACTTCGGATTAGCCGTCATATCCTCTGCGAGTCCGCCCAGCGCGTTGCTTCTCCCAAAAGCACATTCTTTTTTCTCTTCCCCGTTTCTCAGCGTCGCCCTGCTCCATACGCTAAAAATATTCCATACGAGCGGCTCGCAGCAGTAACGCGGAAAATAACTCTCAGCGTTTTGCCGTAAGCGGATCGCTCGTCGCGTCACATTTTTTTTTTTTTTTTTTCGCGACACGTGTCGAGAGTCATCAGAGACGATTGCGTTAATCGTCGCGATAATTAATTCAAGCTCATCCAACATTTCTCCACATTAAATGTTTCGAGGCAAAAAAAAATCCATGAGAAATTGATTTACAATTTTTACGAGCTTTTTTTTTCCTCCGTAGACGATTTCGCGAAACGACGGACTTGGGTCTGCGATGACGAATCGAGAGCTAAGAATTCACATTGAATTTCCACGTGCACAAAAAAAAAAAAAAAAATCCTGATCTCGCTTTTTGTTTTTCGCGTCGAGGAATTTTGAGGAATTTCGAAGTCGCGGTGAAGATATTGCAATGTGGGGTGGAGGCTCCCCCTCCCCCCTCCCTCTCCCCCCTGCATTGGAGGCTTTCCCAGGCATTTCCGTATCACGAGCCTGTCCTCTCTCTCTCTCTCTCCCTTTATTCCATTTTTATTCGCTCTGACGGTGCGCTTCACTCTCCAAGCTCGACGAAGCACGAACAGACAACGACAGAGGAATCGATAGTTCGCCCCCCTCCCCCTCCCCCCCTAACCCCCTCCCTCCCCCTCCCCCCTGCCCTGTCTACCGGAGTTTCTTGCAATTGCTCGTCGAACTCCTCTTTCGATTCTGCGTCTCGGTCGTCGCCTCTGCCCTCCTCTTTCTGTCTCTGTCTCTGTCTCTCTGTCTTTCTCTCTCTTCTCGTGTTTCCCTCGGCCGCAGTTTCGGCTCTGCCATAGTTTCATCTCTTCTGCCTCTCTCTCTTCCTGACCCGACAGGGGGAATAGGGGGAGGGGGGGGGACCAGTCGGGTCCCCCCTCCCCCACCCGCTACCGCGAGGGTAGCCAGGCCACCTCCATCCAAGGGGAGGGCCCCCCTCCTCCTGCACCCCCTCCCCCTGCTCGATACCTCGGCAGACTCGATCCATAACGGTTCTTGCCGCGGGCCATGATGAGACTGAGTACTTTGCAAGGCCTCGGGTCATCCATCAAACCCGCTAAAGGCCGCAGAGAGCGCAAAGAGGCTGCGCGATATTCGACTCTCGACCTGCCGTCTCGTCGATCTAAAACCCCCTCGAGCCCCCCTCGAACCCCTCTCCCCCCTCCCCACCCACCAACCCCACCACCGCAAACCCCGATATCCTGTACATCGATCTGCGCGATATTGTAAAAATTGTGAATAATGAATTGTAAATTGCATTCGCCTCTGACGAGAAGAGGGAAAAAAGGGGAAAGGGGTGAGGTGACTTTTGATTTTTGTGAATTTTTTTTTTTAGTACCGAGAACGTGACAAAAAAAATTTGTGGTAGAAAATAATGATGATAACGAGGCATTAATTCGTGATTTTTTTTATTAAATTTATGTATAAAAAAAAAACATTGGGTTTGAAAAGTCATTTGCACATTGTTCCCTCGGATTATTTTTGGGGATTCGGGAGACTAAAATTTCCTGCGTCATAAAGACGTTGAATAATTCGCAGCAATTACACTCGAATTCACAGCATTTATGGGAATTCATTAGCATTTTTTATTTTTTTATTCTTCGACCCACGCATTTTTCACGAAAAAAGAAAAACCGAATGGTAATAATCCTGACAAATTGCTTAATTATTTCGTGGCATTCCAACACCGAAATATTTGCGGGTCGGACCGGGCGCGGGCGTAAAAAGCGTGAATTAGGGGTACACGACTCCTGGGGTCGCGGACGACAGCGGCAACAGCGGGGACCGGAATTTCCTTAACCTCGTCGTCGTCGGCGCGAGGCACGAGGAAGGACCTTAAAAGGACACACACCGTCTCGACAACGAAATAATAATATCGATAGGTTACGAGGCTCCGAGGACGACGACGACGACGAGGGGGGTCGAAGGATGGGGGGATGAAGGGGGGTCGAAATGGAAACAGCCGAGGTAGACGACCGGGAGAGAGGCGGCCGGGTCTCCGAGGACTGCTCCCTGGGTAGGGCTCGATATTTCACGGACTTTATGCCCGCGGTATATATACAAGCGGCACACGTGCTTCCATCCCGGCTACCGTTTTGCGTGTGACCACCTTCAGAATGATAATAAAAAAAAGAAAAAAAAAAAATGTGTTATCGTAGAAAAGAATAAAAATTCATCTTGCAAAGAGGATTTTTTTTTTGTTTTGTCTAAAAAAAGTGTAGGGGGACTAATCTATGGAATGATAATAAATAAAAAAATAAAAAAATAAATATCGTGTTATCCTGGAATAGAATAAAAATTCATCTTACAAAGAGGAAATTTTTTTTGTCTCATCTAAAAAAAAGTGTAGAGGGACTAATCTATAGAATGATAATAAAAAAAAATAAAAATAGAAAATCGTGTTATCGTGGAAAAGAATAAAAATTCATTTCCAAAGAGAAACATTTTTTTAATTTTAGTATATCAAATTCGTGTGAAAAAATAGTAACTCTTCACTCCTTTTTTATGTGCATTCTGATTTTTTTTTTTTTTTTTTTTTAATGCGTCGCGTCATCAACCGAAGTTTTTGACTCCGAAGCCTTCTCTCTTCCTCTCTCAGTGCGCGAAAATTTTTCCCGCGGGCTTTTCGTCTCCGCGTCTCCGTCTCGCTCGTCGCTCGTCGTTCCCGGGCGTCGTGATACCGTATTCTCCGCGAGCGGGGGGCGCCCCCGGGTCTAATGGAGTTTGCGTGTAAGAGTGCAAGAGGCGAGCGAGATCGAGAGCGACGCCGAGACTCGCGCGGGCGGGGACGGCAGCGGCGAAGCCTTCGAGAACCCATCACCGACGCGATAGGCACCGACACACCGCGATTCTTTGAACTGCCTCGCCAGGAGCAGAGCCACCTTCGGGGGCGCCGCGCAGGAAAGAAGGCGAGAGACCCGACTGTATAGGCTCTGCGGAAGGGAGGCAGCCCGGTCCTCGCCATTCCTAAGGGTTTGTTCACAATTTTTTATTCATAAAAATTACCGCAAAAAAATATACTCAGAAATATTTAATTCCTGGCGAAATATACATTTTTCCGCAATTTGTGGATTTTTTTAATCCAATTTTTTTCCCTTGATTAAAAAAATGCTAATATTCATTTGAAATTTCAAACAAAATAAAAAAAATTCATTTGAAATTTTAAACAAAATAAAAAAAAGTTCCACAGCACAGATTTTTTTTTATTAATTCTTGCCACAGGTAAAATATTAAATACCGTCTCGTAAATTGGCCAAAAAAATACAAAAAATTAAAACAATTGTCGCCAGTGTGGACGCACCTTGAGGAAGCGAAGCGCGAGAGCCGGAAGCGGAGTGAGGCGCGCGGGCAAAGGTGGAAGAGACGCGGGAGCGAGATACGAGAAAGCGGCGAGGGCGACGAACAGTGCAGAGTCGAGAAAGGCCGAAAGAGTGTCGCAGTGGAGAGAGAAGAAGAGGTCGTCGGGTGAAAGGGGGGGGGGGGTGGCTAGGGGTTGAGACGAGGGGGGGGGAGGAGGGTACAAAACGCTGCGAGCGCTAATTTTATTTTCGTGCTAAGCGAGACGCCCGGCGTCGACGTCGCGGTAATAGGGGTTGCTGCCTATGGGAACTCTTCCCATTCGCCTTCCACCTCTCTCTCCACCCTCCGCGACGTACGTTTTCCATCGCCGAGACACGCACACACTTCGCGTGGCTGCGTTTCACGTGCGGAAACTGCGGAAGTGCAACTATATTGGATAGCGGAGAAGGGGGAAGGGGGAGGGGGGTCGGTCCGGGGGTGAAGAGGTCGGAGGGGGGTGGTTCGAAGAAAAAGGGACGGTGAAAAGTTGATAAACAGTGTTCCTAGTCTTGCGGCGTCGTCGGCGGCCGATGCGAACGAGGCGGACAAAAGGAATCAAGAATAAAAAAAAAAAAAAAAAAAAGGTGAGAAAAAATTGACGAGGAATAAGTGAAAACAAAGTGAAAAGAGGAGGAAGAAAAATGAAGCGAGGCAGTGAGAAAATACAAGCAGGGTGAAGGGGGGGCGGAGGGAGGGAGGGTGGGGAAGGGGGATGAGGGTTGAAGCAAAGGGGGCAGGAAAAAAAAAAACAAAAAAAGTACGGATGTAGCGTGTCGATATTAACACCTTCGAGCTCGCAAAACGAATTACTCGCTGAGGGGGCGGCAGGCGACGGTTTTCCCTCGGGGAGAAATATTGCGGACGAGAGGTGAGGTTATGAAAGGGGGGGAGGGGAGGGGGGGGGGGGGTTGGTGAGGACTGAAGGGGGTGAAGGGAGAGGGGGGAGAGACGCTGAGGGATGGCAGTGGCCTCGAACAACGGTGATGGCAAAGTGGTGGTAGTGGGGGAGGGAAGGGAGGAGGTGAGGAGGGTTGAGGAGGGTTGAGGGGGTTGAAGGGGGTTGAAGGGGGTGGAAAGTGAGTGAGAAGTGGCGGCCGAGCCGCCGCGACGAGGCACGAAGAAAAAACAAAAGGCTCGTGGCGATTACGGAAATTGCGAAAAGTGCGAATGGAAGGATAAACTCACTCTCTTTCTCTCTCTCATTCGCTGTCTCTTTCGCACTCCACTCTCGCTGCCCTCTTTTTTTTATTTGTACTTTGTCGCTCGGCGTCTCTGTACACGAGTTTCCCGGACTCTGCACGGTGCCATTGTACCTGCCACCGGACTCTCCGCCACTCGCGGACATTAAGAACTTCTCACTTCATTAATAAAAAATAACAATGGCTGTGCGGGGGGGGGGGGGGGGGGTGTTAAAAATGAGAAATGGACGAAGGGGGAAGGGTCAGGTGACGTTACAGTGGAAACTCGCGGAGCTTTGACTCTGCGACTGCTATATTCTCCCACCAATGCGAAACGTGCGCGCGCAGCATCATTTTTATTTTTTTTTATTTTTTTTTTATTTTTTTAATTTTTTAATTTTTTTTTTTAATTCTTAAAATTTTTTTAATTTTATACTTGGCGTCGAGACGCTAATGCGTCTCTTGATCATTTGATCTTTACCATTTTGATCATGACTCTTAATCTTGACCATTTTTTCCCCTTCTCCTATCAGTCACAAAAATTATTGCAATCCAACCCTTCGACTTATAATTTTTTTTTCTTGATTATTTGATCTTGGCCATTTTGATCTTGACTCTTAATCTTGACCATTGTTTCCCCTTCTCCTGTCAATCACAAAAATTACTGCAATCCAACCCCTCGACTTATAATTTTTTTTTCCTCCGGAAAAAAATTAATCCCCGTCCAATGGCGAAGCAGCTGAACGTCAAATGTCTTTTTCCTCGCCCCACCAAAAAGCTACACATCTAAACATATATATGTACACACACACGTGACCATCTCGTTATCTCTTCCACTAAGAAATTTTATTTAGCCGCGTTGCCACCGCTGCTCGAAATTGCACGTCGTCGCCTCGACTCCGTGTCCGCTGGGTCAGTAGCAGAGCAGTACCATTGGCAGCAGCAGGAGCGCCCAGTTAAAGCCCTCGTCGCTTCCGCAGGGTGAGAGAAATTTTTTCCAGCCCTTCTTACTTTCCACCCTTGCGACTCGCCCTGCACCAGTCCTGTCCCTTATTCTCTCACAGTGCCGCTCGTTTTGCCGCAACACATTTCGCGCTCCTTCTTTTGCTCTGATATTTCTGTCTGCGCCCACTCCCCTCCTCCTCCCTCCCCCCTCCCCTCGTCCTGCTCCTCTGTTTTTCTCTTTTCAGACCCTTTTTCTCTTTTCTCCAGACTCTACCTTCCAACTGCAGTACACTTTTCCCTTACTAACCACCCTTCCTCCCCTCCCCCCTCCCCCTCCTCAGTTTTTCTATATATCGTTTTCTTCTCTCGTTCCTTTTCGTCGTCGTCGTCGTCGCAAGCTCAGCCCCTCGTCGCTCGTTTCCCGCTGCGAAGTAGAGTGTGCACGTGCGGCCTCCCCCCCCCCCCACCACCCCCCACTACCCTCCCTCCCCCCTCCCTCCTCGCCCTTCGCGAATTTTCCTCGCTCCAGATCGCTCGTAAGTAAGATCTCTTGAAGTGTTATTTTCGCCGGCCTGGGCCACGAGTGCGAGCCTCCCCCCTCTCCTCCCCATTCCCTCCCCTCTCTTCTCCTCTCCTCCTCTTCGCTACTCGTCGCTGCGGCTAACACACGAGAAGCAGCAGTGCCGAGAACCGCGAGTCGGTTCTCTTTCGCCCCGGCGGCAACGGAGCCCGTCGGTATTTTTACGAGTAGAGTGCTGCGGTTGCCTCTGCCTCTGCTTCTGCCTCTGCTTCTGCTTCTGCCTCCTCCTCCTACGCCTCCTTCGGTATATACGACGCGAAAAACCCGAGCCGGGGAAATAGAGAGAGAGAAACTTGCAATTTCTACGGTTGGTGTCTCGGTGTATGTGCCCCCCCCCCCTCCCCTCCCCCGCCCCCTCCCCTTCGTCTATATCTACCTCCACCCTAGCCGAGTCCTAATGTACACATTACACTATATTTTTATGTCTGAATTTTTTTATTTTTATTTTTGCGTTTGGATGGAATTGATTCTGGTTTTTATTCTTTGGACAATTTTTTTTTTATTTATCATTATTTTTTTTATTTGGTGATAATATTAATATCTAATTGTAGATAATATAAAAATTAATAATACTTATTATTTTGGGTGAAGGACTACCGTCGATGGGTAGTTAATAATATATGTATAAGTTTACACTGATATGAAAAACATAGTATCGTTAATGTAATAAATTTACCATATATTTGTATTATTATTATTATTATTATTATTATTATTATTATTATTATTATTATTATTATTATTAATTTATTTCGAATATTCCGAAATTTCTATTTTTATTTTATTTTTTTTAAATTTATTATAAGTTTGGGAATGGAAAAAAAAAAAAAAGAAAAAAATTGCGATGGAAGATCTCCCAACGACGAGAATTGAAATCCGCTGTAAAGCCAATTGCGCTCTCAACGCGTGGGGCCGGCGTTGCACTCGGCAATCGCCGACCGAGAGCGAAGCTGGGCACGCACGTACGGCAATAATCGTTACTCGCGCAGCAGCAGCTCCCCGAGCGCGATCGTCGCGATGTTTGGCTCGTCGCGCGCGCGTCGCGGCACGAGCGGAGAAACGCGCGCCGAGCGTAAAGCCGATTGCGTAATTCCGTCGCGCGTTGAATTTGGTAGCGCGAACAACGCGAACGGATCGCGTAGCCTTAGTTGGACGCGCCGAGCCCGCGGCGCGAAATGCCGCATAAAACGAGCCGCGCGCGAGCGACTTGTCGAACATGCAAAGGACACGCCGCGAAATATACTCGGCGTCGACCTTTCTCGGTATCGCTACGAATTTCCGCTTCGGCGGAATTGAGTAATTGAATCGTCGATTTTAAAACAATTTTGATTGATAGTGATTTTTTAAATTTAATTGTCATGGAAAGGGTGACAATTTTTATATTGACGGATGGACCAGTTTTGAGTGATTCGATCGTTTATTTTGATCGATTCGCTGATCGAGTAAAATTCTATTCACTCAGACAGAAAAAAAGTACAGGAAACCAACGAATTATTGGTAATATATATTTTTTAATTAACTTCGAGTTAAATTTTATTTACTCAGACAAAAAATGCAGGAATCCAACGAATTATTGGTAATATATATATTTTTTAATTAACTTCGAATAAAATTTTATTTACTCAGCCAAAAAATGCAGAAATCCGACGAATTATTAGTAATCATTTTTTTAATTAACTTATAATAATTGAAAGCATCAAAACGATAATTAAGGAATTAAAGAAATTATTTTTTTTTTAAAGATAAGGATAAACTAATGCACGAATCTCATTAACGAAGCCGCAGGCGCAAGACATGCTATATATATATGTTATATATAGTGATACATGCTTTTTCAGTGGACGTGTTGAATTCCTGCTAACGCGTTTACGTCCACGGAATACTTATTAGTATGACGCTGCACGTACATATAACGTGTGTACATATATTTATATACACAGGAGTATTTACCCGCTGCAGTCTACATAACCCACGAGTCACCGACGGCAGCAGCGACTCCGCAATAATCATTACTCGTCGGTGGCACCCGAGATCCTTTCATTCCGCGCTGTTGGCGTTGCGTAACCCAAAGTCTCGGCGCGAGTTATCCATCCGCGACCCGCAACTTCGTTTCTCGGATCTTCGAAGCTGGAAGAGAGCATAAGGACTTTGAAATTTCGAAATTCCGAGGCTCTTTGACCTCTTTGACCTCTTTGACCTCTTTGACCCTCGACGGATTAATCGGAATGAAAATTGTAATTAGAACTCATCGTGTAAATTTCGCTGCGAGTGACTTAGTCGGTAATACAGTCGCGACTTATTTTTAGCTGAAATCGCGGATTTTCTCGGTAAACATAAATTCGTCACCGACGATCGGAATGCGGGAAGCGATAATCGAGTCGACTCGGCGCGACCGCGACACGTGGGAACGGTAACGTCGTCGCTTTTGATTCGTTCCTGGAAAATCGCGACGCAAAACTGCAGCGAAGACGCGAAGCGATTGTTGCAGATTGAGTCGGTTGTCGGTTTTGTAGCAGGAAAGTGGATTAAAATTTGTCGGAAGCGGTGACGAATTTTTGGTTCAATCACTGATATAAATAAATGAGTAAACATATAAATTTTGTATTATTTTTCCGGGGTTCAGTGACGTCATAAAAAAATATATTAATTCTCCGAAATTTGTCAGAAGCGATGACGAATTTTTGGTTCAACCACTGATATAAATAAATGAGTAAATAAATATATGTATTATTTTTCCGGGTCTCAGTGATGACATAAAAAAATATATTAATTCACCGAAGAGGAACTTCGAGTGTTACGAAGAATAAAAAATTCCAGAACAAAGCGAGGAAAAAAAAACCTTGCCTCGAGTTACGCTTCGATTACGTTTCTCGGATCGATATCAAGTGCCGATTAAATTACCTGCAAAAACGTCAGAAGACACGAAAGAGAATGAAAAAAATACACTTCTCCGTTTTTCCCCCTCCTTCTCTTCGTCTTCACCGCTTATCAATCTCAGACCTGATTAGGAAGCACCTTATCATGACGCACCGATCTCGTCATATATAATTCCTCGAGCTAAGAGATTCCTGTGACGTCGGCCTCAATTTTTATTCTCCTTATCAACCCCCTCCCCCCCCTCCCCCAAAAAAAGAAAAAAAATTATCAATGCATCTTCTTATCAGTTCTCATTAATATCAATAATAACAATTATTCCCAAATAATTTTCCTGTGTATTTAATTCTAAAAAAAAAATCCTGTCGCGAGTAGTGTAATTTTCTCACTGTCAGTGGTCGCCTTCTCTCTTATCGGTCGCAGCCCAGTTCAGCGTTTTCACACCTGAAGTTTCTTTCGCGTCTTTTCTTCGCGCCAGATGAGGCGACGCATATACACAAAACCGTGTGTATCCCCTTTTTATCGTAGACATATTCTCGTTCGCTCGTTCGCGTTTATCTGCGTTTCGCGAGTCGTGTCACTGCGTTTCGAAGCAAATAGCAGTGAAGGGGGGGGGGGGGGGAGAGGAGTTAATCGTCGCAGTGTCGCGTCACAGTTTTCGTAGTCTTCTCGGTCCATACCTTTCCCCTTCGTCCCCCCTTCCCCTTATCCCTCTCCCTCTTCTCCTCTTCCCTCTTCCCTTCCCCTTCCCCTCCCCATTTTCCTTCTCTCCCTTTGCTTCCCCTTCTCCTCTTCCCTCTTGCACTTTCCTTCCCCTCCCCCTCCCCATTTTCCTTCCCCTTCCCCTTCCCCTTCCCCTCCGCCCTTCCCTTCTCTCCCCCCCCACATTCCTCGTATATTCCTCTCAGCGAGCAAAGCAGCCTCGTAACACCGAAACACATCTCGAGCGTATGTGCAGCGAAACGACGACCGCCAATCGGCGCTCGTGACTCGCGCGGCGCGCGGGTGACGCAACCGAGCGTGTTTACGCAAGGAGATACGCGCGCGGGGCGCACCACCTGAGGCGCGTGCACGCTCATCGCCCGCCGCATCTGGTAAAATGCCCTGCAGCTCGCGATCCGTTCACTCTTCTCGCATCTCGCGGCGTCTCTGTAAGACCAACGGCAGGTGGCCCGAAGAATGTTATCTTGTACTGCTAATTATTCCTTCGGTGCATCGGTGCATCGATGCACTCGATGCAATTCGATGCAACTCAGTTACGAGCCTTTGAGAAATTATTTTTTTGGCTCAAGGTTTTTTAGTGGAAATAATTTTTATTTAATTATATTATTTTTGTGTCGTGGAAACAATTTTTATTTAACTATATTATTTTTGTGTCGTGGAAAAAATTTTTATTTAATTATATTATTTTTGTGTCGTAGAAACAATTTTTATTTAACTATATTATTTTTGTGTCGTGAAAAAAATTGCCAGGATTCCTACATTTTTTTGCCCTCCATTTTTTTTTTTTTTTTTTTTTTTTTGGAGATAAAAATAAATGTATTCAATTTAAATGCAATAAAATGTGGGCGTGATTTCCGGGAAAGGCTTTCGCTTCATCCTCGTCGCCGTCTGATTCTCCGTCTCTCGTCGAGAATCGCGTTTTTCCTTCGCTCATTCGAACGTTCCACATTCGGTTCGCTCGATCTTTTCCCACTAACCTCGCGGCTCTTATCTCGCGGAACGATCGCGTATTTACGACGGCGTAAAGGATCGGCCGAAGGGCCCTGATTGCGCGACTCTTCGACGTCGTCGTCGTCGACGACGACGACGACGGCGTTGTTACATATATATTCGTGACGCTGCGCTTACCACTGATAAGAGATATAGGTAAGCTGCGTGATAGCCTCAAGCATGTGTTTACACCGAGATCATAAAAGCGTTGTTTCCACGTAGCGCGAGGCTTACGCGAGGCTCGATATCCGCCGGCGACGACATGCGCGTCGGATGTGTGTATCGCGCACACTTTGCGCAGCTCTCTCGGCGAGCCGACAGAGCGACGACAGAGCGACAGAGACCACGCACGGATGAAACGCGTGGGCACACGCGACCAGCAGGTAAACGAGACTCTCTACTCGGAATCGTTACGCGCCGTTCGTACGACGGTTATATAGCTTCCGGTTATTTTCAGCCGGCGCGGAGAAGCCGTCGGCGATGCGACGAAACGTCGCGGCGACGTCGTCGAAGTGGCATACACAGAGCTCTGTATATGCTACGCGCGTATTCGATGCGTTGGGATAGAGAAAAAAATATTGAAAAAAAAAAAAAAAAAAATTGGAAAGATTCGATGAGGAAAATGTCGATGCCAGTGACTGTGTTTTCTTGGCAGTTGAGTTTTATGTGACATTTGAATTGTGAAATCCAGGACGTTTTTATTTTGGAAAAAAATAAAAAAAATATTTGTGAGGGAATTAAGACATTTTTTTAAGAAGATAAAAATGAAGACGTTCCATCTGTATTTTATTTTTTTACAATAAAAAAATAGAAGTTAAGAGATGCATTATAACGATTTTTTTTTACGAAAATAGACGCGATTTATTGTGAACGTTTGTTACACAGAATTGCAACATCTATATAGTATATATACATAGTCGTTCGTAAACCGTTTATTACCAGCTCCGAGCTCCGCCGGCGTTCGACGAACTCATCGTAATGGAATTCAAGCTTACGTGAATTACGAACGTCAGGACGTTGTAATGTTCGCATTACCGTCGTTCGTCGTTCTCCCGGTTCTTTTTTTTTCCCGTCGTAAGCGCGACGCGATTCGCGATGGGAACCTCGACACCGGCTTTACGTCCGTAATTTTCTCTCTAGAAAAAAAAAAAAAAAAAAAAAAAAAAAATTGAAATGCGTATATCCAGGACCTGAAACTTGAGCAGATGAAGCGAAGAATAAAGAGAGTCAGTCTTTCAGGGTAGTTGAGCCCAGGAGGGTCGAAGCTTGGGGGGTCGAGGAGGAGGGAGGAGAAAGGGGGAGGGGATAAGTCAAATGGCGGGAGAAAGAATCACTAGGGAGCAGAAAGAAAAAAAAAAACAAGGAGGAACGAAATTGCTTTTCCACCTCTCGAGAAATATATATAGGGCTTATATATATCTGTACATACAAGTACTATTATTTTTTCCTGTGGCAACAGCGACTTTTCCTTCTCTCTTTTTTTTTCTCTCTGTCCCTCTTTCTCTCTCTCTCTCTTTATCTCCACTTTCGTAGTCGACGAGTCACGGTTGGCGAAAAGGGAAGAAAAAAAAAGTGCGGGAATTCGGTCGTCGCACCGCGAGAGTAAATATAGGACGACGAGGGGGGAGGAAAAACGGTTTGTTTGCACAGTATCGAAATTGTCGGATAATTAGACGAGGTTTCCTGCGGTCTACCGAGCTCTCCCCCCCCCCCCCCCCTCCCCTTCTCTCTCTCCGTGGAAAAATTCGGGGTTATACTCTTCGCCCGCTCGCCTCGATTTACCTCCTCGTCTGTCTTCTCCGTTTTTCCAGCTGCGCCCTCCGTTCGCTCTCGGATCGAATCGACCGGCTTCGACAACACGATCCAATTGTTCCTCCGTCTCTGGTAGCAAATAACAAGCGATGGTCGGTGATTGAAATAAAAGGAATGGAGACAAAAGCAAAAGCAAAACAGACCAAACGAACTGCAACGTGATAAACAGGTATAGAAACGTCCCAAATGCGAAAAGATTTTAAAGGATTTTAAAGGACGTCCTTGCCAGATCTGAAAAAAACAACCCCCACAAAATTGCAACAAAACAAAACCCGATTTGACAATTTCCTCACCACACGAAACAAAATCCACCATTTTTCCAACTCTAAACTACCTGAAACAAAATCCGCCATTTTTCCAACTCTACACTTGCTGAAAAAAAAAAAATTCATCATTTTCCTAAGAACCATCAAACGACACTTGTCTTAGGGTGCGACGTCTAAACTGTACCGACGCGACTCTCATTGTTAGCCACTTCCACCGTGGAAAACTTTTCTGAACTCGAAAGATCCCTGAATAAAGAGGAAAAGAGACGCCCGACAAGTGTATTTCGCCAGGGGATGAGGGTAGCAGTGAGAGGGGTTGCAGAGGGACGACAAGTGGCGTTGGAAGGAGCAGAAGCGACAATAACGCACCCTCGTTTCCTGCCGGAGTGATTAACGAAGGAGGAGGGAAGGGAGAGTTGCCCAGGTTTGCGCGAGGGACTCGAGGTGGGTTAGGTGAGGGTGGGTCAGGAGGAAGGGGGTTGAAGACGCCGGACGAAAGAAATCTCGGTCTCGGGGAAAGGGGTTGAGCGTTATCCGTCCGTCTGTCCCGGACGGAATTACTCCGAGAGGCAAGGAGCTAGGAAAAGCTGTATAAACAAAGCAACCCAGAAGATGGGGAAAGAGATTGGGTTGAGGGGGTTAGAGGGGGTGGATCCGGAAAGCCGGAAAAATATAGGAAGCGGTCGGAGATTTGACGCGCGAGACGGATACATCCGCGATAGACATGTACACATGCTGAAGGGATGCTGGTTGATAAAACGAGAGACAAAAGCGAAGAGAAAGAGAAAGAGGAAGAAAGAGAGAAAGCAGCAAGAAAAAAAACTGGAGGAAGAAGAAGGATAAGAGGCAGAAAGGAGGGAAAGGGGTTAGGGAGTGAATGCCGAGCAGCAGTGGCCCAGTACGGCTTAAATCCAGAATCCAGAAGGACGAAGAGAAAGCAGACACAGAGAGAGATAGAAAGCAAAAGACAGGAAAAAAGAAATGGAAAGTGGCTGGGGATGCGGAGGAGTGGCTGCGTAACCGAGGACAAAAACCCCTGCCTTCGACATCAAAGGGAAACTGGTGGCTGGTTGCAGGGAGCGAACGGTGGGGTTTGGATGGTGGATGCCGAAGAATGAGTTAAAAACGCGGACGAGTCGGGAAAAAGTGGCGGTGGGGGGTTGGTTGAAGGGTCGCGAGTGGGCCGAAGGAAGTTTGAGTAGCGTGGCGGCTGCTGCTGCTGTGGGTGATGGTGGGGTTGACGTTGGTGGGGATGGGGTTGACGGTGGTGTTGGTGTTGGTCGATGGGATGAGAGACCGCAGGGTGGCAAAGCTGTACAGTCGCACGCGCTCCGGCAAAGTGGGGAAGGAAGGGCAAGAGAGAGAGACCTGGATGAAGGGGGTGGCGAGGAGAGTTTTAAATGAAAACATTTGGTTTTCAAAGAATGCCACTGCTGCTGCTGCTGCAGTGGCACGCGGTCTCCCTGCGGGGTCGAGAGATTACTTCCTGCAACGGGACCCGGCGCCCCTTTATCCACTTCTTTTTCCATCTCCAAGCCCCGACCCCACCGACGACCTTGGGGGCGAATATCTAATTACACCGGTTCGCGTTTCCATTATGCCGCGATTGAGGGTACCACCGAAATGCATCTGTAATAACGTTTGGGTACCAGTGTCGATATTTCTCTGCGGTCCGATGAATGTGACTCTGGGTTTTCTTTGAATTTCAATCGGAAGCCGATGGAAGAGATTCCCAAGTGCAACGATGATAACGAACGAGTCTGTCAAACGATCTTACGCTCGGACGGGGAAGGAAATAATTGGTAAGGCTCTGGGCTTGTTGGTTGGTACAAAGTAATTGGATGGTATCCGACCTGTTTGATGTGGACGTTGGAACATTGTTGGATCTGGCTAATCTGGTCACCTGGACACCATTGAACCATCCGAGTTGCTGAAGGCTAACTGATTATTCCTTTACCTATGACCCAATTATTTCCATCGAACCAGGCTTGTCAGTTATGGACTCTGTTGTCATTGGGTGGATGTCTGCTTCTTAGGGGTTGATCCAAAACTTGGAATCTGGAAAATACGTCATAACAACCAAGGGCAGGAAGTTTTTGGGGGAGCTTAGTGAGTGAGAGGACACCAGTGCGGAATTATTTTCCGGTGTGTTAGCGCGAGGAGCGACGTGATAAAATATGTGATAGAAAAACACGGTGAAAGTAACAGTAAGATAGAGACGAAGAGAAAAAGACGGAGAGTAGGAAGAGGCTAGTCGTAGAGAACCGAGTGACACCCATTGGCCCCGCAGATATATTTCCTCGGGGACGTCATTTCGCGCGGAGTGAGGAGCCCCTTTTCTTATTCTTCCGACTGCTCGTACGCTTCGCCGTTGTACCCTCGAGTCGCCCCCGAAACTTCCTGGAAAGTCATTTATCTCCCTGGGTTCCCGTACGATCCGTTATTCCAGCGCTCGCGCGTTTCGCCGGGACCGAGAGCGAGAGGGAACGGCGAGACGAGGTATCGCGGTGTGGCAGCAAGCGGCAAAATCGTCGAGAAAGAGGGACAAGGAAATAAGAGGAAAAAGGCGAATAGAGAGAGAGAGCAACGAGTCGAAGCTCGTTGGGTCTTGGGTAGTGGGTAGCAATCTTCGGAATTGCCGGACGAGCCAGGAGGATATAAAATTGATTGGTCCGGAAGATATCGCGTCAGCTGTCCCGCGGTCACGTTTTATCCGTCCGCCTAGGTACAACCGATACGGACAACCGATACGGACAACCGTGTGCTGTTCCATGCTGTACACACGCGACAGGGTCGAAGGGAAGAAAAAATAACGAGACAGAAGCAAAAGCTGAGGTTTTTGACTGTTCGGAACTTGTATTGATGTTCAATGCATGTGCATCAAAAGATGTGGTCATGCTTTATGCGTTGCTTAGCTACAATCGATACTGACACCCATGTCCAATGATGTAGATATGCGACATAGCCAAATGGGAAGACAAAAATAATTATAAAAAAGCAAAGGCTGAGGTTTTTGACTGTTTACATGTTGTATTGACGTTCAACGCGCCCTCGTTGCACGTCAAAAGGTGTTGATGTCCAGTTGACGCCGGTTCATTCGGCGCCGCCGTCGAGGACCCCACGAGTTCCTGTTTAGGTGTTACCCGAGCGGCCCGGGGTATAATAAGAAACCCGATAGCCCCGCTGTCGGATAATGCCGAACGCGTTCACCGCAAACCGCGTGCGCCCCAACGGACAAGTGTCCAGGGCTTTGTTCTATCCGAGCTGCGAGCTCAAAACCCGGACGACTTTGGACAATCGTTGGGGTCGCAACGACGTATTGAAATTGGACACCTCTGCCCTTGACCGAGAACCGTTGATTCTTTGATTGCTGAACAGCGAAGCCATTGCCATTGATGGCTCTTGGCTGTTGCTCTTTGGTTATGACATTTCGTTCATAGCAAGAAACTTTGGTATTTCGGGCATTGCGTTTGTCGAATTGGCTTCCATCCTGGATGATCGACAAATTGGATGTTGCTTCAGCAAAAAGTGGACCAGGAGTCGATCCAACAAGAACCCTTTTGTATCATCATTGCTATGATGATCACTAAGATCAATCCGGACACCGTGTAAACGACCAATTGACCCGACCAACCGTCTTCATCTTTCCAACCCTAAAACACCGTTTGACGAATCTCCCCAAAACAGCAAAATCCACCCTCGACACCCCCAAAAAAAGAAGCCTTCGTTCCTTGATATCCCAGCACTGTTCCCTAACTGTCTTCAAGAAGTTCCCAGCTCTTTTCTCTCGGTGCACCAGTCCGTACAGCGAATGCACGCAAGAAAGATCGGTCTCCCCCTCGAAAGTGCTGGAAGATGGGGTGTGGGGGGTGCGGAGGGGGGTCGGAGGGGCAAGGGGACCTTGCGAGACAGTTCAAGTTTCGTGGTTTGCCACCCTCAACCGTTCCCTCTCTATATCGGTTCCAGACAATAAAGCCCCCGCGGTCTTGTTTTGCCTTCGGCTGACCACGGTGGCGAAAACTCTCCGCGGCGGTTTTTTTGCGACCCCTTTTCACTTCTCCCTTTCTTCCCTCGCCCCCCTCCCCTCCCCCCAGTCGATTCTCTCCTTTCTCGTCGCTCTTCCCTCCTTGATACACATTTCTTCTCCCGACTCTTTTTCTATTTACTACTTTCGTCTCTCTCGCACCTCCCTCAACTGGGGCGTCCCCTCTGCCCCCTCCCCCCTCGCCCCCCTCCTCCTCCTCAGCAGTCCGCAGTGACTCTTTCCACTCGGGCTTCTTTCTCCTCTCCCCTCCCCCTCCCTCCGACGACAGACAAGAGGCATTGTATGTTTGGCCCCCGGAGCCTTTTGTCTGAAAACGTTGGGGGGAGGGGGCAGGGGGGGGGGGGGGCGAAATAGAGTCGGTTTCTGTTTGAAGATTTTTCCCTCGGCCGTGGAGGACGACGACGAGAGATTTCGCTCGGTCGACTCCTTCCGGCGCGATTCCAGGCGGATGACGAAAGAGGCGGAGACGTTAACCGGGGTCGCGTCCAGAAGACGCCCCCTCCCCCCTGCCCCCTTGCCCCCTGAACTACTGGTCCGGCTTCGGTGCTTTGGCATCCCTCACGGCTCAACCCCTCCCCCTACTCCCTTCTCTCTCTTATTCGACGCTACTTCCAACGACGTCCCCCTCGCCCCCTCCCCCCCCTCCCCCCTAGACGTACTTGGCACGTTCGCGAATTTACGATTTCGCTGGAAAACGCACACCGAAAAATTGTCCTCCACACACACGGTCGCGATTTTTCGTTCTATAAACTTTATTATTCTACGCGCGGTGACCTCGATATGGAAGTGTAACCCCGGGAATACCGATGTTTTGGAAACAAAATTTCGCCGGGGGGCCCACAACCCCCCTCCCCCTCTCCCCAAGCCTGGGTGAGAGGGATTTTTATTTTTCAATCTTTTTACGTCGCCTCGGCTTACAAGGAGACGAGCATTGAAATATAGTCGTAAGGGAGTTGCGGTTTTGTGGCAGCTCGACGAGAATGTTACGTACATTGTGATACAATTTTTACACATTGGGTCGAAGCTTGTAAAGTGGATAGCGAGGCTCGTAAAACGGAGAATGTTGACTGGGAATATCTGAGCTTTCGATTGGTAGTCTATGAATTTTTTGTTGGCACCTCTGGTTATTAAAAAAAAGTCAGGATAGACGTACCATTTTTGGCCACCTTAGTGTCAATTGTGGCCATTTCATTAAAAAAAAAAAAAAAAAAAAAAAAAAACATAATAGTTAATCGCATAAAAAAATCATCGAGTCGATCATTCAGTGAATTTATATGAATTTCTTCGAAAAACAAATATTCAGTTACGGTGAATAATCATTTGAATCATTGAACTAAATAATAAAAATAGCCACAATCGGTACACTGGCCACTAACAGTACATCTACCCTATTAAAAAAAAATTAAGTCATTGTAGAATCTTTAATCCAGAGATTACAGTCGAATTTCCAAAATGAGTTCGTAATTCAACTTCTCGTCGTCGCGGTCGACGTTTGTTCGTATTCCACGTCGTCGTCATCGTAGTCGTCGTACGTGGGTTGCAACCGCGTAGAAATGTAGTGTCGCGACGTACACACGGCTTGTCTCCCTTTTTACGCGACGTCGAAAGGGTCGAGCTGCGGTACTCGTGTCTTCTTGCGTGTCGTAAACCGGAAGAAGAGGGTCCGACGTGTATACATATAGATAGCGCTGCTACCGGATTCACAGTTAGTGGCCCTCGACACAAAGGTACCTATGCTTCTTCCCTTTCCCTTACCGCCCTCTTCCCTTTTCCCCTTCCCTTCCCCTTTCCTCCCCCTCCGCCCCTTTCCTGCGTCCTGCAAGGTCCACCTATCAGCGTCCTGCTCTTCGCCACGCTGACCCGCCACCTCATCCCCTTTGCTCGGTCTTCCGTACACATTCGGTCCCGCCATTATCCCTTCGCTTTTACCGAGCAGAGAGAGAGTGAAAGAGGGAGAGCTCCGTCCTCTCTGTCGACCTCCTCTTCCACGTCGCCACGTAACGGAGAGACAAAGCTCGACCCCGGCGAAGCTGTCAAACCCAAAGAGACCTCCGGGGTCAGAGGTGAAAGAATCGAGAAACATCGAGCAGCCGGCTTGATGAAAGAGCACTTTGCAACACAAATCCAGTTGACGGCATTCAAAGCCAAAATTCAAAGTCAAAATTGATCACTTTTTATTTTTTTTTTATTCTTCGAGGACTAATCTTTCAGTCGACACTTTTTAATTTGGTCACCTTAGAATAAAAATAATTTTTTTAAAAATAAAAAAATAAATGGTAAATTATTTATTTACCCGCCACGTATTTTAATTCGTAGAAACAAAGGATTCAAAGTCAAAATTGATCACTTTTTTTTTTTCTTTTTTTCAAATATTCCTCGAGGACTAATCTTTCAGTCGACACTTTAATTTTGCTATCTTTGCACAACATTATTTTTTTTTATAAAAAAATAAATGGTACATGATTTATTTACTCTCCACTTATTTTAAATCGTAGAAAAAAAAATTAGAGCACTGGTCACAAAGTCTGATTATCGCACGCAAGCCAAACGGAGTTAACCTCGTTTTTCCAGCGACGAAAAAAATAAAAATAAAAATGTTTAAAGGATCGCGTCACCCGCGCGCGAAAAGTTGGACGGCTCAGCGCGAGAGCCCTGCATCGGTGTGGAAGAAAAGCCATCGAACTGTCGGACGGGTCAACACGCTCTCTCCTCGGCGTAATCCGCTTCGAGAAGTCGAAGACGATTTATCCCTTTCCCTAGTTTTTTTTTTATTTTTACCTTTCTCCTCTTTTGCTCCGCTCGACGAGGGTCGGAATCGTCCTTTTTCATCCCCCGGAGAACAGACTCGGTCGGACCGGCTTCCACTGTATCGGCGACGCTTTCGGATGTATTTATTGGCTCGTCTCCGGGACGACGGCTCGACTCTCGGGTTCAACGACGAGGAGCCGATAGAACGACGACGACGACGACGACGACGATTCTCATCCCGATCGACGAACACGAAGGCGACCGAGACGGAGGACGAAAACATCGAATTCTGACGTCGAACGTCGCTTCCCCGATTTGTCCCTCGGCTGACTGTCGCAATGACGGATCGACCCCTTCGAGTCTTGACGAATGATGGGCGAAACAAACTTCGCTCGACTTTACCTTTACCGATCGCTATTACCGACATAGATATAGATGACGTACTTCAGGAATTTTCGCAGCTGGAATTTTTATTTTATTCATTTTTTCTGACAAATTAATTTAAAAAAATGATTTTTAGACAAATTTTCTGACAAATTTATTTAAAAAATAATTTTTCGACAAATTTTCTGACAAATTAATAAAAAAAAATTATTTTTAGGCAAATTTTCTGACAAATTAATTTAAAAAAATTATTTTTAGACAAATTTTCTGACTAATTAATTTAAGAAAATGATTTTTAGGTAAATTTTCTGACAAATGAATTTAAAAAAATTATTTTGAGACGAATTTTCTGACAAATTAATTAAAAAAAATTTTTTTTAGGAAAATACTTAAGAATCAAATTATTGCTGTGTGCCAATAATTATTAGCAATAAAATCCTCCCCTCCCTCTAAAACGTAGACCTTCGCCAGGCGAGACGAAAGTTTCGATCCCCGAAGGCCGCGCGCTAGCTCGGAAACCGGGTCAGTAATTGGGGTCAAATTTGCACTTTGATCGAGTCGGAAAGGTTGCCGCGCGCGCGAAAAACCCGCTCGTTGCCTTCGCCCTTGTCGACCACTCGCGGCAATGAAATGAAAAAAGTTTTTCTAATTCACCTCCCAAGCTTCTCACGCGACGCTTTGAAATTCGGAAATTACGTTTTTTCCCTCCAGGCGTCACGCAATAAATTAGGAAAAAAAAAAAATCGCTCCGGTCAAAACAAAAAATAAAAATCTCAACCCCCAAACAGTCCATAAATATACTCAACCTGCCCAGACACTTAAAAAAAAAATCTGTTAGTCGCTCTAATCCCCAACGAGCGTCGCCAATTCCGCTTATTACAAACCTTTCACCCACACAAACCGCCCTCTCACATACATTAACCCAACCCAACAGACACTCGCCCAACACAAAACGCAAAATCCCCTTCGTCCCAACGATTTAAAAACCCGGCTTCTCGTTCGACTCTCGGAGACTTAATCCACTCCAGGCGTTAAATTCTTCTTCGCGTTGAATTTACGTCACTTCGATGCTCGTCGAACAAATTTTCCCCCACTCTTTCCCCCCATAGAGGACACTAATGCGCCGCTCGTTTCAAGGTGCCCGTAGAATTAGAGATTACGATTTTTCGTTACGCGGCCGCCAGGATTAAATAGCTGAAGCTTGAATTATCGCCCTGCGAGGGGGAGGGGGAGGGGGGAGGGGGGCATTCGGCCCCGGCTTGCGGCTGCTGCCCCCCTAGAAAGGGGGGAGGGGGGCGAAATGCGACACCTCAGAGCCGAGCAGCTACCCTCGACCGTCTCCTCGCCTTATTCGTGTGAGTTGCCATTGCATTTGTGTGAGTCGACCATTACGCTATCCCGGCCAATGGACATGGACGTGCCTATAGCAGGGATGTGCTATAGGCATATACAGGGTGATTCAGAATGTTTTTGTCAGCCGTTGCAGAATGATAGTTCAGCACCTCGGAAACGAAATTATTAAGCCGTTTTTTCTAATTTGCAATATTTATTCATTTATCGAAAATTCGAAAAAAATAGACCATTGGGAACAAATAAATAAATAAATAAACCAGTAGACCAATGGGAACATAAATAAACGAATATTATAAAAATACTATAAATACTGTAAATAAATAGTATTTTTTAAATATTTATTCATTTATTTGTCCCCATTGGTTATTTTTTTTTCTAATGCTTGTAAATAAATAAATATTGCGAATTACGAAAAACGGCTAAGTAACTTTGTTCCCGAGATGGTTAACTATTTTTCCTCAACGGCTGACAAAAACATTCTGAATCACCCTGTATGCGTATAATGTGTATATGTGTATCTGTATATACATATATATGGGTGGGTATAGGGTGTAAAATACGAGCGTGGCCGGGCTAAGCCGTCCATAGATCGTGGAAAGCTGAGAAAGTCGCGCGCGGGGCCCTCGACTCACCTTTCGGCCGCTTCGGAGGAAGAGAGAGGAAAGAGAGAGCTGAAGGGCTGAGAGAGAGAAGGAGGAGGATGAGGAAGCACAGAGAGGAAGGGAGACGGAGAATGGGGTCCATTGGTCGAGAGCCTCGACTACAGGACTCTGCTCTCTCGACTCTCCAGGAATTTTCTTACGTGCGGCTCGCGCCACACTCTGCCCACCATATAACCGGAATGCACGCCGCCTCGCCGTGGGATCGTCTCGTCCACTCGGCTATTTTCCGAGACCGTTGTTACGGAATATAGTGGACGTGGTTAGACCGGGGATGGAATGGAGAGGGAGGAGGGAGAGGGAAGGTGCGAGGGAGGAGAGAAAGGTAAAAATGTTGGGTTCCACAAAGGGCGAGGATGAGGGAATACCCATTGGGTGAAATGGCCCTGAGACGCACTCGAAGAGCCACGTGACTGGTGTGAATAGAAAGAAAAATTTGTAGGGTTGGTCCATTTTATTTAGCATCAGAATTAAAAAAAAAAATCATTCACAGGTGAAATCGTGTGTTTTATTTTTTATTTAATTTAATTTTTTTCAATAAAAAAAATTAATAATTCAATTTTTTTCAATAAAAAAAATGAATTCAAAGGTGAAATCGTGTATTAGTTTTATTTCGTATTTAATTCAATTTTTATTTACTTTATTTTATCTCAGAATTTTCCGTCAATTTTCTGGGATCGCAAAACAACCAAACCTGGGTTTTATTTCAGATTCTACTTTTTATTTTTTTTATTTTTTTTTTACTGCCGTATCAGCGATGTTTTTCCGTGTTTCGCGACTCGAAACATGAGAGAAACTGTATCGCGGATATGTCGGACGGTCGAAAAGCGCCCCCCCCCCTCCCCCCCCTTTCCTCCCCCCGGAGTCCGAGTTATCCTGCAAAATCCATGACGATCCTCGGTATCCGTCATCCGCGTCGGCGAGTGGATATTAACGCACTCTCGCGCCTCTCGGAGCGTCGCATCGGCCTCGACAGCGGTAAATCCGCGACGAGAGGTGGGGAGGGGGTGGGGAGGGGGGTTGTATGTGCCGAGAGGTCCGGCCTTAAATCCCGGCTTATGAATGCGTAATGTCCACGCTTCGCGACCCTCGCGAGCCGCGTGCGCTGAAATATACCACGGGGCGTGCGTCAGGCATGGGAGGGGGTGAGAGGAGGGGGGGGGGGGTGCTCTCATCCCCTCCAAAATTTGACCTCTGTCTCTGTCTCCCTCGACCTCGTCGACCTCGTCGACAGTCGCGCTGGTCGCGACCAGCGAATTAAAATCGATGGTCCGATTATTGTGTGGATCGTCAGGTGAAGAGCCGGAACGACCTTTGGGCTCTTTGTATCCTGAAAAAGGGAAGACACGCGCGGTTGGGACTTCCTCATCGAATTGCATTGCGTTGAGTCATATCTTCGCAATCCATTATCTTGAAATTTGTATCATTGGAAAGCAACAAAAATAAAAAAAAAAAAAATTCTAATGTACCCAAAGAATCGTACTAATAACTTTTTATAATTGTTAGAATAATTTTTAAAATTTTTTTCGTTGCTTTCCAACGATGCAAAATTCAACATCATCATAATTTAAAAAAAGTGATGACACTTTTTTTTTTTTTTTTTTTTTTCTTATGGTTCGTCCGCGACGATCCCGAGACCTGCGATTCCTGGTGACAAGACTGACAGAGTGAACAGAGTGTCTATCGATCCCCTCGATGCGTTGGCGCTGCACGAGAGAGCCAGCGGAATTATCGCGCTCGGTAACACGCGGCCACTGTGTCGCTGCGCTTTGTACTACAGGGCGCCCGGCTTACTGCTACTGCTGCTGTAGCAGCAGCCAGAGGCCTCGGCTGCCGCCGCCGCCGCGGCAGCCGCGTATCTATCCACCGTACGGACGTTGCGCGCGGGCGATCCGATGTTCGGATTTCAGCGCGCGTGTCTGTCGACTCGACTCTGGCGCGCGGATATAGCGAGAATGTTCATTCACGCTGTAACCCTGCCCCCCCCCCCCCCCCCTCTCCGTATGCTATGGATTGTGTGAACGAACAGAGAGTGTTATTATGCAAAACATGTTTATTTTATTATATTTTATTTTATTTTATTTTTTCTCCACTATAAAAATGAATGCGATTTTTATTTTATTTTATTTTTATTTTGTAATGCGTGGTTATTGTGTAAAACATAAACCCAGACTCAGAGTACGAAATAAATTTCTCTCTGTCGCTCTCTCACTCATTTATTTTATTATACTTACAACATTTATTATAAGCGATTTATTATATTTATACCATATATATGAACATTTAAAAAATACTTCATGGTAAAAATTCTCAAAGCTCTCGTACTTTTTAATAGGTGACGTCGCAACTCCTCTGTACCAGGAAATAACGGTACTTTTTACTAGACATATGGTAAAATGTACCAGACCCTTCTCTCTTCTCACTCACCTTCTCGCTCTGCGTTTCCCGGTGACAATACAGCGCGCACCCCGCGGCTCGTACTCCGCGTCACCTATATGTCACCCCCACCACTCGGCGCTGGCGTCGCGCCGCTCCGTCACCGCCGCGTCACCTCCGCCATTACCGTCACCCTCCGCAACCAGTAGCGACGCAGCAGGCAGTAGGCACTATATAGGCACTATATAGTGCATTATACTATACTCCGAGTATAGTATTATGCACTCTCTCGGCGCTGGATGCGACACAGTCGACAGTCCAACTCTCGAGCTTGCCTCTCGCCTTTCTCGCTCGCACCATTCGCGGATTAGCCGGACACCGTCGCGGCCGTCGCATGCGTTATACCGCGACGCGTATATGACGCGCATAATGCAGTAGGTGTGTGACATTGTATATTTAGCATTGTCCCTGGCACACCGAGCGCGCGATTTCTGCGGAGGAGGGCGAGAGTTGTATTACCGCATTAGACACGGGATACGTGTGACATCGGGATGTGCGTAGAGGGGTGAGGATGGTGAGGGGGAGGGGGTAGGGAGGGGGGACAGAATGGTCGAATACGTAACTCGGATATCGATAGACCGCGCGTGTAATGTCGCTCGGTGGCTCTGTCACCACGGTGAGAAATAGGAATTTGACGTGGACCAGGTTTAGGGGGAGAGGGGAGGGGGGGGGGAGGGGGATATAGGAATTGAGGAATTGAGGATGGAGGAACGCGAGGCTTGATAAGAATATCGTCGGGGCTTCGGTACTAATAACGCTTGATTTGGTATACCTATATATATAAATAATTTTGTGGAATTACATTCGAGTTGAGATTTGTGTATTTGTCAATCAAATTAGAGGCGAATAAAATTGATTTTTTTGTTCGAGTGAATTTTTACGAATAAAAATTATGAATTTATTCGCTTTAAAAAATTTGAAAAATTCACGAATTAAAATTATGAACTTATTAGCTTTGAAAAATCGCTGGACACAGGCAAAAAAAATCGCGACGCAGGTTATACCGGTTTGGGGGACATGGAAGGGGGGAGGGGGGAGGGTTAGGATCTTCGGCTGCCGAGGTAACAAAATACCTGGGCTGCGAAATACCTTCGCGAGCTCACGGACAGTCGCCACGTGTCTGAGGTAATTCTATAACTTATCTCGAGCCACGCGGAGTGAGTAAGTGGGGGGAGGGGGGAGGGGGGGAGGAGGACACCTCCCCCCTGCCCCCAGGAGTGGGCGCCAAAGTATTATGAAACATGGAGGGGGGGGGGGGGGGGGAGGGGGGGGGGGGCGAGGAAACGATGGCGCTGGGGCCAATGGGGGGGGAGGGGGAAGGGAGGAGGAAGGAAGGGAGGAGGGGAGTAAGTAAAGATACTGAGATATATTTAATCCCAGGGTTTATCCGACTTTACCGAAGGTGGAAGAAGCGAGAAAAGTTAATGGCGAGAGTCGAGGAGAATGAGGAATACGAAGCGGAATAAAAGGAGGAAGAAATAAAAATGATTTCCGGAATCGAAGTCCGGAAAATCGACGGACCCGGATCGACGAAGGCAATATTTGTGAATAAGCTAAAAAAAAAGTCATGAATGGTGTTTTTTTTATTTTTTATTTTTTTATCTCACCTCCACGTTCGCTTTGCATATTTGATGTGTGCGGGACGTTTGCGTCGCGTATGAATGAAAAAAGCGTTAATAAATCAGGGCCAATGAATAAAAAAGAAATTATGAAAAATAAAAACCGCGAATAATACGCGTTTGGCTTTTGACGGACGCGGCTCTGTTTTTTTCTCTGGATGAACGACCCCAGCGCGAAAAAACATTTGTGTCCGAATTGAACACCCGATTTTTTTTCTTTTTTTTTTGTCATTTAAAAAGTAAAAACAATTTATTATACAAAGTTCTCGTTCGAGAGCGAAAAAAAAATACGTGTTTTTTTTTGCTGCGTATTTATTCAAATCTTCCGATGGCAAACGTGGAAAAATTCGATAACCCGCTCACGTTGGTCGAAAAAAAAAATTCCTATCGGCGGATTATTTTCCCGGACGGGGGCAAAAAGCCGCCGTTCGACCCTTCACCTTCGCCCGTAAATAGCCGCGGCGAAGAGAAAGCCGAGCGGGAGATACAGGTTCGGAGCTGTACACAAACGACGAGACGATATCGCCTTTTTCCCCGACACCGGACTTACCCTCCGGGACTTCTGGGGGATCTCGTCGGGACACGACGGGAATCGACTGAGCCTCGCGCGGCGAGTCCCTCGTGCATTGTAGGTCGGTCGTGAGGTCGCCGGGAGGACATGTAGGAAATATCGCGAAGTACTCTTCAAGATCAACTTATCCACATTTAATTCCCGCATCTCAGCAATTTTTTTTCCGCCCGAAAGAAAAATGTACCCAATTTTATATTTATTTCCAAATTTTATTTTTATTTCCAACGGATAAAAAAATGTTATGCCTTTTCCAATTATTATTATTTTTTTTTTCGCCGAAGAAAATGCACCCAATTTTTTTATATTTATTTGAAATTAATTTCATTTTTATTTCCAAATTTAATTTTTATTTCTAACGGATAAAAAAAATGTTATGCCTTTTCCAATTATTATTATTTTTTTTTCGCCGAAGAAAATGCACCCAATTTTTTATATTTATTTCCAATTAATTTCATTTTTATTTCCAACATATATAATTTTTCTTTATTGCTTTCCCAATTATTTTTTTATTTTTCTTATTTTTTTCCGTAATAAGAGTCAATGTGTCGGCTCGATTCTCGTTACGTCTCTCGTTACTTTTTCGATTCAGCCGCGTCTTCGTTATTGCCGCAAGTGGGTACCGAGCAATTTTGCGAATGTTTGCATTTCAAAGGAAAATATAATCCAAGAAGCTCTAGCGTCTGGCGCTCGCACACATACACACACATTTATTATACACCGTGGAAATTCAGCGAGCAAACGTCGAGTGTCTGGAGCGTCTTCTTAGCGGATGAGACGTTCGCGGATGTGCACACAGAGAGAGCGTAGCAGGTGGGCAAATTCCGGAAGACTGCTCGTCTCGCGTCTCGCGCGCTTCGCGTCGTCCGCGTATCCGCAGCGGCGTATCGCATTACCATAATACTGTTATGGTTATGGACAAATAAATTCGGGTGGACGATTCGAGTGATCCACGACTTAATTAATTCAAATGCTCCTTCGATCAAACCTGAGACTATCCTACCTCCCAAAAAAAAATTTATTAAAAATCCAAGCCTCTCAAAAAAGCCTCTCAATAAAATCCAAAAATTCTTTTAAAAAATCCTTCGACGTCCAACAATCATTTTCATTTCCTGGGAATTCCTATAAAAATTACCAAAAAATTAAAAAATTATTTAACGCAGTGTTCTCCAGACTCATCCCCCTCCCCCTCCCCTCCCCTCTAAATCCTCCCAAGCCGCACGCATTTTTACGTCCTCACTCCCCAAAACCTCCGAGTGTGAAAAAACTTTCTCCACGAGGTACCAACGTCGCTATACCAATTTTACACACACATATATATATACACACATCGACTGCAAAGTGCTCTCGTTTCGTGCGACGGCAGACACGAGGCTCGTACTACTCTCCGGACGGGTGTCCTCGGGGCTCGCTCTGTGTGTACGTTGCTTTCGGCAGTTTCGAGGGTTGACACGGCGATAAATATCGCGAAATAAACGCGAGAACAACAACGACGGAGGAGGAAGAACGCCGGAGCGACACTCAGGCACCCAGACATTCAGATACCGAGACACTCGACGTGCAGGCTGCACATCCGGCCCGGAGCGAGACCACCCCCCCCCCCCTTCTCCTCTCCACCCTTTTTCCCCCTCCCCCTACTACTATGTTGCACGTCGAGCGCTATGTAAAATATACTATATATACTACTGCACACAATATACACAATACATGCAATATATTGTATACGTAGGTATGGATGTATATGTATAGTATATACAACAATGTATTATTATAGCGTCGGTCGCGCCGGATGCGCGAGCGCGGCCGGACGTGCAGTCGTAAACTGGGTATTGACGGGCTCGCGGGAGTCGAGGACTCTCCTGATAACCGCCGACGAAACAGAGAAACCCCGGGCGGCGAGATACGGGACGCGGGGGTGGGGGGTGGGGGGTGAAAAAGTGAGACGAAGCGGTGCGAGGAGAGAGAGAGAGAGAGGGAGAAGAGAGTTGAGCGAAGCGGTGGTTTCTGCCTCCGCTGGGGGTGCGAAAACGCGGCACGGTGATTGGCAGACAAGGGGAGGAGGGGGGGGGGGGGGCAGGTTCGAATAGGTGAAATAACTATTCAAAAGTCACGCTCGACGGTCACGACTCTCGAGCGTCGCGAGCTGCGAGTCCGTCGCGTGAATCCGACGTGGACGGGGTAAGATGGACCACTTTTGTCAATAAAAAATTTCAGTCACCCCCAAAATAAAATAATACAATATTTTTTTTCAAAAAATTGAATTGGAGGGCAAGAATTTGGATAAAAAAATTAAAAAACTGAATTGAAAAATTAATTTGCAAAAACATATTACTTAAAAAAAAAAAAAAAGAAAAAATCAGACAATAAATTATTACGAATTATCCACATTACCCACGTGATTCACAAATTAAAGCCCTTCTCCCTCCCTAAAGGGAGTTTTGAGGGAGGGGGAGGGGAGGAGAGGTCATATTTCCCCCCCGGGCGGAACATAGAAGCAGCGACACACGCGGCGAGGGTACAACAGGCGGTGAGTGGCGGCAGAACGAGGCGGAACGACTGTATGCAGAGCGAACGAGTGGCGCGCGCGGCACTCGATCAAAAACAGTTACAACTGCTGCGGGCACGACCAGCGCCCGCTCCGGGCACATCCCGAGGATCGTACGAGCGTTCGTATCGCTGTTGCGGCGAATATAAAGCTCACTCGAGTCGGATGAGCGACAGCGACTCGTCCGCTGTACACATAAATGTGTATACACGTATATATACATATATATAAACACAGGCCATACACGTGCTATCTATAGATATACAAATGCTTATTTTTAAAATGTCTACGTGACTGAGTTGTAGCTCTGGATTTTACACGTACGTTATATGTACGAACAGGAAGTTACAGTTCTCGGTCTCTGTTTTTTTTTTTTTTCGCTTCCGTTTCTGTGTTTCTGTCTCGTTCTCTGAGCCTCGGTTAACGCTTCGTCGTAACATTCGTAACATTCGCGTTGTAACGCGCATTGTTCGCCCTCCGGCATTTTTATTACATCGTCGACTTTTGCCCGATGGACTCGAGCTTTTCGGATCCCAACGTAACTCCGCTTAATGTGCTATATGCCATGTGCTATATATAAATATATATATACACCAGAATAACGCGTTGACGGTACTAAAATGTTTATAACAACGCCAAAGCGCTCGCAGCTTTCGGCTCTTTCGACGCTCTGCGTTTCTCCAACGAAAACGCACGTCAGACACGCGAAAGCCGGAAATTGCGCTTCCGGCGCGCGCGAAATTTCCGCGACGCGCTGGTATAAATTAATTAATTAACGTGGCGACTAAAAAAAAAAAAAAATTACTGCTTTGCATTGACATCAGCGTCGACTTTTCTCAGACTCGTTGCAGCCAAATTAACTGAAAAAAAAAAAAAAAATAAGAATAATACTGCTTTGCATTGACATCAGCGACGACTTTTCTCAGACTTGTTGCAGCCAAATTCACTGCAAAAAAAAAAAAAAAAAAAAAAAATACTGCTTTGCATTGACATCAGCGACGACTTTTCTCAGACTCGTTGCAGTCAAATTCACTGAAAAAAAAGAAAAAAAAAAAATTCTCTCTTCAGTGTTGAAAAATTTCGCTACGGTTATCGTCCACTCGACGCCTCCGTTCGCGCGTTATTACTCGCCTCTTCTTTTCCCTCCATCTCTCTTTTTCTTCCTCTTCGGAATAAACAACCCTCCACCCCTCTCTCTCTCATTTCATCCCCCGAAGCTCGTTGCACTCTTTGCGCAGACCACTTTTATTTTCGCATTATCATTCCCGCGAATTGTTTTCCCGTTATTATATTCCGCCGGGAGAAACGTATGTATTATACACGTGTATATACAGGGTGTAACATGAGGTATTGATAATAATGAACAGGCGTGTAGAGCTCGACGAAACAAGCATTTTTGCATTAGGTCCTAATGGGCTAGGACGAAAATTGGCGACGGTATTAACGTTTAAAGTAGACCAATCACAGCCGCCGTTATATCGGAAAGGCTTACTACCACAGTCGAGTCACACGCATAGGCGATGAGCTATAGCGTCGGGGCGCGGCGCGCGGCGCGCCCGACGCGAGCACATCGCCTATAGGCTCGTCGGTAAAGCAGCGCGCCTCGCGAGCGACTTGACTTAGGCTCGCCGGTATAGCAGCGCGCCTCGCGTAGCGATAGGCTCGCCGGTATAGCAGCGCGCCTCGCGAGCGGCTGTCTGTCGCGTGCTTGGTGGCGTCTGTGACGCAGTGCGAGCGAACGATCGATATTCGCGCGTCAGCTGACAGCAGCGCGGCCTACGTCTGACTGTCAGCTACGCCAAATGTATGGCGTCGGCGTACGTATCGCCAGCGTGTCGACGTGGCGAAGTTTTTTTAGGTCTAGCGGGACCTAATCACCTTCCTTACCACCTTGCTCTACCTTACTCTCCCCTTGCTCACCCCTTATTCTCACCTTCCGATGCCCTTGCTCACAGGTCACACGTACACCGACCAGTAATAAGAAGAAAAAAAATTCCATTTCATAAGCTGAAAATTTTGTTTATTTCGAGCCAAATCTGACTGGATACTCTGTCTCACTTTATGGTGTCACATTGTTATCACTTAGTTATTACCTTGTTCTCACCCTGTTCTCACCTTCTTCTCACCCTGTTCTCACCATGTTCTCACCCTGTTCTCACCTTGTTCTCACCTTGTTCTCACCTTGTTCTCACCCTGTTCTCACCCTGTTCTCACCTTGTTCTCACCTTGTTCTCACCCTGTTCTCACCTTGTTCTCACCTTGTTCTCACCCTGTTCTCACCCTGTTCTCACCCTGTTCTCACCCTGTTCTCACCTTGTTCTCACCCTGTTCTCACCCTGTTTTACCGGTGTTTTATCGGTATTCTCACCGATTTTTAAGATCTTATTTGAATGTCGTTGAGGCTGTGATTCAAGGCATTTTGTTAGATTTATTACTCGGTCAAATTTGCTGTTATTACGAGACAAAAAGGGAAACATGCGCTCATGCTCCCCAACCCGCGTCAACAACGATTTTTCACTAGAATCGAGCTGGAGACCAATATTTCCAGAACTCGAATTATCGCACCTCTGTTTTTTATCAAATGCATTGATTCAACTCCGCCAAAAAAATAGCTAGAGATCTGAAACCAATTCCATTCGATAGAGCACACTTTTCTCTCGAATACCATTTTTGCGGACCTCCGTCAAACGTTTCCTTATTTTTTTGTGACGATGTGGAATTTCATCTTGATTACGCTCCTCGCTCAGACCATAAATGTCGAATTATGATATAAAAAGCAGAAAAATCGCAAATGTGCGTTGTATCATATGTCGGATGATTTTTATTATTATCATTATAATTATTACTCGGTCAAATTTGCTGTTATTACGAGACAAAAAGGGAAACATGCGCTCATGCTCCCCAACCCGCGTCAACAACGATTTTTCACTAGAATCGAGCTGGAGACCAATATTTCCAGAACTCGAATTATCGCACCTCTGTTTTTTATCAAATGCATTGATTCAACTCCGCCAAAAAAATAGCTAGAGATCTGAAACCAATTCCATTCGATAGAGCACACTTTTCTCTCGAATACCATTTTTGCGGACCTCCGTCAAACGTTTCCTTATTTTTTTGTGACGATGTGGAATTTCATCTTGATTACGCTCCTCGCTCAGACCATAAATGTCGAATTATGATATAAAAAGCAGAAAAATCGCAAATGTGCGTTGTATCATATGTCGGATGATTTTTATTATTATCATTATAATTATTACTCGGTCAAATTTGCTGTTATTACGAGACAAAGAGGGAATCATGCGCTCATCCTCCCCAACCCGCGTCAACAACGATTTTTCACTAGAATCGAGCTGGAGACCAATATTTTCAGAACTCGGATTATCGCACCTCTGTTTTTTATCAAATGCATTGATTCAACTCCGCCAAAAAAATAGCTAGAGATCTGAAACCAATTCCATTCGATAGAGCACACTTTTCTCTCGAATACCATTTTTGCGGACCTCCGTCAAACGTTTCCTTATTTTTTTGTGACGATGTGGAATTTCATCTTGATTACGCTCCTCGCTCAGACCATAAATGTCGAATTATGATATAAAAAGCAGAAAAATCGCAAATGTGCGTTGTATCATATGTCGGATGATTTTTATTATTATCATTATAATTATTACTCGGTCAAATTTGCTGTTATTACGAGACAAAGAGGGAAACATGCGCTCGTCCTCCCCAACCCGCGTCAACAACGATTTTTCACTAGAATCGAGCTGGAGACCAATATTTTCAGAACTCGGATTATCGCACCTCTGTTTTTTATCAAATGCATTGATTCAACTCCGCCAAAAAAATAGCTAGAGATCTGAAACCAATTCCATTCGATAGAGCACACTTT